>BGZK01004424.1:0-13791 GCA_005406025.1 Eumeta japonica | reverse complement strand
AAATAATTTCGAACGGATTGACAGTGTCCTGAACGGAACTGTGACACGGCTGATTATATGCTTTTCGTTGCAAATAATACACATGTATTTTGGTAGATGTTAGCTGATCGACGACCCAACAACGTTGACACAGTTGCTTAAATAAAAATACAACTTGACGAAGTTACTCTTGCTTCTTACATCTTGATGTTTTCTCAGTAATTCGATTGGAAGATAAAATGTAGTATTCTATTGATCGTAGGTACATATTGTATATTGTATTGTTTCATATTTCAGGGCTTTAACCATGAATGTTGATTTTTAAATAAACTAAATATTCTTTAAGAGTATACAAAGCTTTGCATATGGCCGATAAGATTCTTAGCTTCATAACTACAACTTGTTTTAATTTTATTTCTAAAACTTAATTTTTTGTTTACAGCCTATACAATCATATTAAACCACCATCTGTATTAAAGTCGGTAGCGATTATTCACTTTCAAAAAGTATTCGACCCATGTGGGAAGATGCAGCTAATAAACAAGGTGGTCGATGGATTATACTTAACTCGTTCCAATAATAAACAAGAATTAGACAATGTGGCTAGATGGTAAGTTAACATATATTTAGTTTTATTTTTATACATATGCACTTATATTGAATTTGTTTAAGCTTTTATGTTTAATTGAGAAGCTTTTGATCATTCAGATCAAATTTTGGAGCGTAGTTAATGTTCGTCACAAAGGTCATAAAATTTGTAAGTACACAAGTTGTTCACTAATTGTTATAGAATTTTGCAAAATATGTACTTATATACATAAATCGTTTCTAATAATTTAATTTAAATTATAATACCTTTAGCTATTTGGACGACGAATGGTAACAATGAAGAAGCTGTTTTAGAAATTGGGCATAAATTAAGAGAAGCCTTGCGTTTGGCGGGCCGTCAAACTTTAAACTATCAGCTGCATAAGGATACTATGGTTAAAATGAGTTCGAATGTTAAGTCTGTTTATGCATTGTAAATCTATTTTGTTTGTATTTTTGAGCAAAATAAGTTGTGTTACGTGAAAACAAAATTAACAAAGAGAAAGCGTTTGAATGTAAAATCTTTGTTATTTAAATGCATACATTAAAAAAATTTTAGATTATCATCACTATCTACATAACCAACTTGTGTATTTTAGCACTTATCTATTGTCAAGCTTAAATCTTGAAAAGAAAAATCATCGAAGGAAAAATACTTTTACACCAGAAGAATAGTAAATTTTTTTTTTAATTAACCAATGAAAAAAAATTAGTTTAAGATGTTAAAAACTAATTTTTACCATGCATATTTTATTTATTTCATTGAAAAACAGAGATTTTACAAAATTAATTTTTGAAGAATAAAAAGCCGGTCTTTTGTAAGCACATCAAATTTTAAAAATATTTGCCTAGCAATCAATATGTATTACCAAAATTTGAAATATCAGATTAAAACTAATCCGAGTTATCTATCGTATATCTTGTATACATTCGAAATTTAAATTCTATGTTTTTGCTTATTTTTTAGTATTTCAAAATACATACATATTCGCGATGAAATATTTGAATAAAATTTTGCGATTAATTTTTAATGTAAACTTAAATTACTCTTCAATAAAAATTATTTGAAGAAGTTTTGTTCTACACCTCTGTAACTGGTAAGTTTTCTTTATTTTAGAATTGTTTGCGTTTACAAACTGTATGCACAAGAAGGGAGGAGTAAATTCCTTAATAATATTGTATTAGTATACAGTGACCCGGGAAAACATCAACTAATTAAAGCCGCGACTGTTGATGTTTAACAGATTATTGCTGGCTAGCAAATGTAAAAATTTGAATAGAAAAACGTTTTATTATCTGCGTACTTTTCCAGTAGCAAATACTCAGTAAAATTTTTGGGAGAGTAAGACCCATTTTACTTTGTCGGCTGAAAATATCTCAAAAAGTACGCAGACAGTATCCAGTGAAATCTTGCAAGAAAACAGCTGATCGATGTGTAAACAATTGAAATAACAAAGCAAAAGAATTTCATATGTGAACGCAAAAGTTCTGCCAACTCCAATCCGCTTACTCCACGGTCGCGCAGTATATTTGGACGTTTCTAGCATGAAGTAAAATGTTTGTTTATTATAATTTATTAAAACGTTAAAAATCAACACAATTCTACCCATGGTACAAGAATAGAAGGTAGAACCGCATTCTCATATTTTCTGACATATTACCATTTGACAAGAAAGAGGTTTTATGGAAAATGTGCTAATGTATTTGTTATATGCAAGAACTTCTTTAACATTTTCTTGTTCGATAAATAAATATTATTATTATTCTACTCAGTCCACAGAATAAATTCTGTGGCTAAACGATTGTGATAGCATTAGCTGCAAGGCCATCAGCTCCGACTTTTAAAATTTACGTTTGTTCACTTAAATGCTAGTGTTATCTTGTTTCAGTGATGTATATGTTATTCTGTTATATCCTCAACTTGGTTATTTTGATGAATTTGTAAATTTTGTCGATGTTGGTTGATGAGGGAACTGTGATTAGTTCAGTGGCTGATGTATTTCCAATTATATTGTTTCTTTGAGTGTAGAAGGCCGGGCATTCTGATAGGACGTGCTTGACTGTTAGTGAAGATTCGCATCTCGCACTTTGGTTGCTCGGCTTGCTTTTGAAGTAGCCATTCATATGAAAAGATGGTGTGGCCTAGACGAAGTCTTGAAAATATTCTTATTCTATCTTTTGTCATGTGTGTAGGGTATGTTAGTGGTGTATGTTCTGAGTTTATTGCTGAGTAGTGGTAATGGCTAACAGTAGTGTTTTAGCTTTAGTTTTATGTAGCTTTCGATGTGGCGGCATATTTGGCTGCGGTATCAGCAACTTCATTGCCATCAATACCAGTGTGTCCAGGTATCTAGTGTAGTTTTAATACGTTCCAATTGCCTATTAACGCATTTCTTATTGCTGTGACTGTTTCCCAACTATTATTTCATGAACTATTTATAGCCCTCAAAACGGATAAATTGTCTGTGAATATGACAGTCTTTTTACTTTTTAGTACGAGCCATAGCCTGGTAAATACCGCAGGATTCAGCTGTGAAGATTGGCGAGTGTTCATGAAGTACACCTAAAGATACATTTTTTCCTTTTCGTCCACTACTGCATAGGCTGGCAATAGACCTTGGGATGTTGTAGCGTCTGTAAATATAAAACTCCAACCAATATGTTTTAGCCCGAAACAAAGTTCATCAAGCTATGAAATATGTGGTGAGAGGTGTTATGTTTCAGAAAGCGGGTTAGTGATAGGTCGATGCAAGACGCGTTGAATTTCCAGGCAGCTTTGTTAAACTATTTTTTAAGTATGGTTAAAGGAATGTTCAGTTCTGCTGCTAATGCCAGCGATGAAGAAATTGCTGATTCGAGTCTCTTATAACTTTTAGCGACTATGGCAGATTTGATGTCCTGATCTATGATTGAGTGAGTGCTGTTTAGTAGTTTGGGCAGAATTCTAGCTTTAGACGTGATTATTCGGTTCTCTATTGTTGAAAAGCCAGTTTCTTCAAATATGTTGTTGATTGGTGTAGTTCTAAAAGCGTATTTTGAAGCTCTGACAGTTTGATGGTGAGTAGGTTTGATTATATTGAGATTAGTTTTGCCGCTTGTACCGTAAAAAAAAAGCATAACCAATCTTGGTCAATACTAAAGCTCTGGTAAGATAATTAAGCGTATTTGTGTTTGCATTACCTTTGTTTACCAGGAACCTGATAATGTTGATCCTAGATATTAACGAGCTCTTAAGGTTCAATAAATGGTCTTTCCATGTGTAGTTTGAGGAGAAAATTAATACTAGGATTCGTAGCGTCTTTATATTTTCTATCAGGAAGTTTCCAATTTTTGTTTTCTGAATAGAAATTTTGGCTCCAGAATGGTCCATTTAACAATGTCGCCTAGAACTTTTCCGAAAATTTCGGTAGTCTCCACATTGTTGTCTCTCTTGCAGAGGATTATATAAATCGTCTGTGTAGAGGCAGTGGCTAATGGAACGATGCTTGTTCATCATTCTGCTTATTTCATTAAAAGCAATCTGAAAAGGTACGACTGATAGTGGTGAGCCTTGATGGATACCATTCCCCAGATAAAAGGATTCTGACATAGCCGTTAACAATGACCTTGTATTGCCTGTTCGAAAGAAAATACTTGACAAAGTTAAAGATTTTCGGCCCGACCGACCATGACTTTAGGACGCGTAATATGACGTGACCAATTCTATCGAAAGCTTTCTCAAAGTCTACCGATAGAATGGTCACATGGTTTCTGGCAGATAGCGCCGTTGTTGTGTAGTAATCTATGCAGCAGTGCATCAGCACATCCCATATTGGCTTTAAATGCAACTTGTTCAACTGAGATTTTCTTCGCCATAAACCAGTCTGGTTACAATAATTCTCTCAATAATTTTAGAAGCATGAAAGTAGCGATATTGAACGAAAGCTCCAACGTCATTGGCACTATTACTGCAAGCTTCCATGAGTGGGGTATAACTCCACTGTGTAAAATATTGCTGTAAGTTTCGAGTAGTATTGTCTTGCTACTGTGGGAGAGACTTTTAACCATTTGGTAGGAGATGCGATCAAATCCGGGTGAGGTACCATTGACTTTATGTAGGCAGCTGCACAGTTCCAGCATGGTGATCGGCTTTTCCATGACACATGCTTTGTCTTTGTCGACGTGCCGTCCACAATTCAGGTCCCTGAATATTTCCGCTGACCTGAATGAAGTGCTAAAGTTGTCATCAAATGCATATCTAGCCCATTCTTTGCCACAGTGGTTTGCGATAAGAATTGGTCGACAGGGAAACCCTATGTACAGATGGCCTTTATGGCGAATGGCCATCTGTACACAGAATCTGTTGATTTTGTTCCATATTTGCGAGGTGGTTGAATCTGTTGATTGTTTTGTTAAATTTTCCAAGCATGTGCGATTCGCTTTTCGCTTCGAATTTGAATTTTGCGTTCCAGTCTTATAGTTCAAGTTAGCGTGTTGAACTAGAAATCTGCTTAACTTCTTTGCGGGTGTATATGTATCTGAAAGTTTTACAGAGATTCTGATGGGTTGCTGCCGTAGGTCCCCGAGGGTGTTCAGGTAATCATCAGTAACAAATTCGATGAACATAATGAAATGTCTATGTGGGAGAAATTACTATGGACTCCCATCATTCAACATGCATAGCCCAGTATCTGCTATTATCATTTCTACCCATTCCCTCTGTTGTTGTTTGATGTGGATCCCCAAATCGTATTCCTACCGTTGAAGTCTCCAACAACTAGAAGATGGGAGCTGAAGGAAGATATTAGATTTGACAATTCAAGAGCCGATATGTCCTGTGTTGGGGAATATAAAAGACATAGTTATTTCAATTGTGACCAGTTTATGTAGGCAGTTGCACAGTTCCAGCATGGTGATCGGCTTTTCCATGACACATGCTTTGTCTTTGTCTGACGTGCCGTCCACAATTAAGGTCCCTGAATATTTCTGCTGACCTGAATGAAGTGCTAAAGTTGTCATCAAATGCATATCTAGCCCATTCTTTGCCACAGTGGTTTGCGATAAGAATTGGGTCGACGAGGGAAACACCCTATGTACAGATGGCCTTTATGGCAAATGGCCATCTGTACACAGAATCTGTTGATTTTGTTCCATATTTGCGAGGTGGTTGAATCTGTTGATTGTTTTGGTTAAATTTTCCAAGCATGTGCGATTCGCTTTTTTTTACTTCGAATTTGAATTTTGCGTTCAGTCTTTTATAGTTCAAGTTAGCGTGTTGAACTAGAAATCTGCTTAACTTCTTTGCGGGTGTATATGTATCTGAAAGTTTTACAGAGATTCTGATGGGAAAATGGTCGCTGCCGTGTAGGTCCCCGAGGGTGTTCCAGGTAATCATCAGTAACAAATTCGATGAACATAATGAAATGTCTATGTGGGAGAAATTACTATGGACTCCCATCATTCAACATGCATAGCCCAGTATCTGCTATTATCATTTCTACCTGCATTCCTCTGTTGTTGTTTGATGTGGATCCCCAAATCGTATTCCTACCGTTGAAGTCTCCAACAACTAGAAGATGGGAGCTGAAGGAGGATATTAGATTTGACAATTCAAGAGCCGATATGTCCTGTGTTGGGGGAATATAAAAGACAGTTATTTCAATTGTGACCAGTTTATGTAGGCAGTTGCACAGTTCCAGCATGGTGATCGGCTTTTCCATGACACATGCTTTGTCTTTGTCTGACGTGCCGTCCACAATCAAGGTCCCTGAATATTTCGCTGACCTGAATGAAGTACTAAAGTTGTCATCAAATGCATATCTAGCCCATTCTTTGCCACAGTGGTTTGCGATAAGAATTGGGTCGACGGGGAACACCCTATGCCAGATGGCCTTTGGCAAATGGCCATCTGTACACAGAATCTGTTGATTTTGTTCCATATTTGCGAGGTGGTTGAATCTGTTGATTGTTTTGGTTAAATTTTCCAAGCATGTGCGATTCGCTTTTTTTTACTTCGAATTTGAATTTTGCGTTCAGTCTTTTATAGTTCAAGTTAGCGTGTTGAACTAGAAATCTGCTTAACTTCTTTGCGGGTGTATATGTATCTGAAAGTTTTACAGAGATTCTGATGGGGAAATGGTCGCTGCCGTAGGTCCCCGAGGGTGTTCCAGGTAATCATCAGTAACAAATTCGATGAACATAATGAAATGTCTATGTGGGAGAAATTACTATGGACTCCCCATCATTCAACATGCATAGCCCGTATCTGCTATTATCATTTCTACCTGCATTCCTCTGTTGTTGTTTGATGTGGATCCCCAAATCGTATTCTACCGTTGAAGTCTCCAACAACTAGAAGATGGGAGCTGAAGGAGGATATTAGATTTGACAATTCAAGAGCCGATATGTCCTGTGTTGGGGAATATAAAAGACAGTTATTTCAATTGTGACCAGTTTATGTAGGCAGTTGCACAGTTCCAGCATGGTGATCGGCTTTTCCATGACACATGCTTTGTCTTTGTCTGACGTGCCGTCCACAATCAAGGTCCCTGAATATTTCGCTGACCTGAATGAAGTACTAAAGTTGTCATCAAATGCATATCTAGCCCATTCTTTGCCACAGTGGTTTGCGATAAGAATTGGGTCGACGAGGGAAACACCCTATGTACAGATGGCCTTTATGGCAAATGGCCATCTGTACACAGAATCTGTTGATTTTGTTCCATATTTGCGAGGTGGTTGAATATCTGTTGATTGTTTTGGTTAAATTTTCCAAGCATTGCTTTTTTACTTCGAATTTGAATTTTGCGTTCAGTCTTTTATAGTTCAAGTTAGCGTGTTGAACTAGAAATCTGCTAACTTCTTTGCGGGTGTATATGTATCTGAAAGTTTTACAGAGATTCTGATGGGAAAATGGTCGCTGCCGTGTAGGTCCCGAGGGTGTTCAGGTAATCATCAGTAACAAATTCGATGAACATAATGAAATGTCTATGTGGGAGAAATTACTATGGACTCCCATCATTCAACACGCATAGCCCAGTATCTGCTATTATCCTTTCTACCTGCATTTCCTCTGTTGTTGTTTGATGTGGATCCCCAAATCGTATTCCTACCGTTGAAGTCTCCAACAACTAGAAGATAGGAGCTGAAGGAGGATATTGGATTTGACAATTCAAGAGCCGATATGTCCTGTGTTGGGGAATATAAAAGACATAGTTATTTCAATTGTGACCAGTTGGTATGTGGAGTTTATTAAATGGTTTGTGTGGAGTGTCTGTTTTATGAGTATTGAAGAGTTCATAAAATATGCTATGTAGCAGCTTTTGGTGGAATGGGTGTAAAACTGTGACACGCATATGCTTGGTAAGATAATGTTTGGGATACGATCCTTTGGAAGTAGTTGAAGCTTAGGTAAATTGTTAACGAAGCCATGTAAGTTTCACTGCAGCAATACTAAGTCCATTGGAAAAATATTTTTAGAAGGGGTAGCAGGTATAATTAATTTTTGTGATTGTTAATTTAACAGAGCCAGGAGATTATGTCACTTGATCCATATTGAACGCATCGGGAGACTCAGCGTTACAAAATAGTCATTTTCGTTTATGAGAGATTGTGTCAAATGATTATCGGTGATAATGAAATTTCGTTATCTGAGGGATTGTGCTTATCTTCTGAGGTTTTTTTTTTCTTGATGAGTTATATGTCTTTGCAGTACTTACACTAGGATGGTCGTCTTTAGTCATAATTTTAAGACCATTATATTCCTTCGTATCAGTTTTGGGAGCATGTGAGGTTGGTTTTGCTGAACTGTTGCTATATGGTTCTGAGTGTGCGCTTGGAGCATTAGTCTCGTTTCCTTTAATATTTACTGAGATAACTTCTTTTCTGTCCTTTGTCAAACCAGGATTATTGTATTTGGGTATGTTATTGCTCCAAGTGAGTTGATTCTGCTTTGCTGCAGGTTGTTGAGTGATTCTTGTAGTTGCAGTAGGTGATGTGTATTGATTGTATTGTTATTTGTCGGCTGTCTATTTTCTGTGGCCAGGTCAGTGGTTGGATTAATCTCTCTGTATTGACGGCTTCTTCTAGGCTACAGTAGTTTTTGGCTTTTATCTTTAATATCTCTTTCATTTGTATAAAACGGGGTATTTATTGTCGGTCGAATAGTGTTCTCCGGAGCAGTTGATGCAAAACACACGTGTGCATTTTTCCGGCGCATGTGGTGGTAGACTGTACCATGCAACGTCACGTTGGTTGGCGGTAACTGTCAAAGCTAAATTATCATTCTACCGGTTGGTGTTCGGGATTTGCCGTCCTCAGCAGGCTTTGTAAATTTGTAACCTTCTGTTACCCCTTGTTCTTTCATCTCCTGTACAATTTCGCATTCTTAGGATGTAAATAAGGTATATATAACACCTTTGACAAAGTTGGGTGCTTCATGATACGTTACATACGATTGGGAAAAGTTTGTAAATATTTTTGATTTCATAAATTTTCCGCAGCATGTGCATTACGGGCGATTTTGACTGCCGTCCCGGTAAGGAGATTGAGGTGATTTCGGTGTGTGAACCTCATTCATAGCAATGGACTCAACCTGCTTGTTGGTGTCGGTTGACGATATTACGATGTATTTTGGACAGTTGTTGCTATTAATCAAAATCACTGCTTTTCTCTTGGGTTGATTTCAATAAAATCCACAAAGAAGATTCTTAGCTGGATAATTTATCCGGCTGTCACTTATCTAATCTTTCGGCACCTTTATATATGTATATTACTACGAGTTAATTAAAAAAAAAAACAGAAATATTCAAAAAGAACACGCATGGAGTACAACAGACAACCGTTATTTCTTGCAAGAGTTGTTTATTTGTTTTTCTGTTAGTTTCACGAATCTCAAATAGAAAACAGACAACTGTGCAAGAAAGGAATTGATCTTGTGGCGGGCAAATACAGCAGAAAGCGGGTTTGAATTTGGTGAATGTCGAGGACTTTTAGAAATGCAATGGAGTTAATTGCCTCACAATGACAGGATCTTCCACCAAAGGACAATGATATTACCAATTTACACAATCAACGTCCGCAGTTATATAGGGGCTTACGAGTTAAATTTGGTCACTAAGATTTATTGTATGTAAACAACGAGCTCTGAACTCCTGAAGAAGATTACAGAGGATTCCCATAATCTTAAGGCCCACCCATATTATGCATAACCTAGCTTAAGCCAATCTGAAATTGCTCGATTACATGTAAATCACATGGAACAACTACAATGTACAAAATACGAAAGAAACTAGACATGAATGAATAATAGGGAAAGTGAGAGAAATGTTTGTGAAAATACTGCTGTATAAAGTTCTTATAAAATCGAGCTTTACGGAAATTTACGACAAATGTATTTAAGTTCACTTAAGGTGCATTATGGCGACCTAAATTTTTATAAGCTAGCACATAATAATTTAATTGGGCCTTTAAATGGCGGTATGCGATCTTCGAAATGTAATCGCAGTTGATGCTAAGGAACCCTTGTATGAGGCCGTCCAACAGGTACAGGAAGTTCGATGACTTTCAGTTACAGCGGCAAAGATCCGGTGCCCTGAGGAATCCTATGGTTGAATAAAATTCTGCAGTTTTACAACAGGCATTGCCATTTGTTTAGTGAGTGTTTTAGCCGTCAGATAGCGTTTGTTGCAATCAGGTGAAGCCAAGAATTCCATAACTATAACTTCAGAAGGAAACAGCCTTTACCCTAGAAAAACCAACAAAATACATCACAACCGCGATATCAAAACCAAATGAATATCGGGTAGTACCGTTGCTAAAGAGAAGCGAGATGTTACAGTTACAACCAATTGGGGCATTTTTGCATCAAGCTGTCCGACGTGCAAATATTCATGGTTAAGAGAAATGCCAATAATAGGGACGGCGTGAAATGCAGGTGGATGTGGCATCGTCTACAGCAATGATAACAATGAGTTAACGAGCCCATTTACGGCCAATAATTGGGAAGCCCGAAATTAATAGAAATGCATAAAATATTTAGACAAAATATGATGGACACAGAATGATCGCATTAATCGTAATTTAGGACACTCCATGGTAAAATGAATGAAGTAAATACAGGTGGAGGAAGCAGATGTTGAGTAAAATAAAAGAATGACCGATAATCAGACACAGGGTAACGTGAAAAACTAAGTCAGTAGGCAGCCTGAGGTCGGAAAACGTAACGAGAATGGAGCACCAAACGGCGGTTCATAGGGAATCCCATGCGAGATTATCGATAAAAGCTGCAACTCAAGAATGCTATAAAAAACCAAAGGTTTGAGTAAGAGTGGTGGGGGTCGAGAAATAGAGCCCAAAACACTGCAGGACAATTCGGACACAGTTTCATTGCTTATATACAGAGATCGGACGAGAGAAAACTTTGCCTACTAGTAGACACCAGGGCGCACTAGTATAGTTAAGGAAGAAGCAATGAAAATTTTCCCTGGGCAAAAAAAAGGGAAGAAAAGAAATATAAGCGCATTCAAATCTTTGATAAGGTAAAATATAAGGTGACAAATAGGATTTATAAAACGGTAGTTAATAAGACTAGGGATAAAGATAACGTCAAATTTGGTTTATAAAATTCCCTGCAGTGGAAATGACAGTGAACATTGTAATAAGGTTATGTAAAAACAACTAAAAATAATTTACAGACTAGAATAGCAGGACATAAGACTGACCAAAAGTATAGAATATTAGCTCATCTTAGAAGGCAGCCTTATCAACCCATTATCGAGATTCAGATCATCATGCAGATTTTGAAAATGTTTCAATACTAGATACAGAAAATAGTTATAAAAAACGTTACATGCTCAAAATGTTACAGATAATTAGTGTACCAGTAGATAGGAGAATAAATTTTAGAAGAAATACTGAAGGATTAGCCCAAAGTTATGGAAATATAGTTAGTGCAAGCAGAAAAAGGATTTACTAATTAGAAAAAGAAATAATTTCAGGAAGGACACAAAATTTAAGCACATACACACACATCTATAGGAATTGAATATGTGTAAAGAATATATCAACAATTGAATACATTTTATATCAAAATCTATTTAATATTGTTTGTGTTCATTTACTAAAAGTTTTTACAAATTAGTAACAATTGGTAACGAGAGAAGTCAAAGAGCGAAAAAAAATTGAGAGACAAAAAAAAGTTGCATAAAATATTTTGAAAATGTAAATTTTAGATTTTTAGAAGCATTAAAAGTATCTAAAGGATTAGATATACAATTTTAAATTACGATTGAAAGCCTTAAAACAAGCTGTCTTAGGTTGACACGTTTTGAAAAGTTCCACAAAACTGTCCATAATGTTATTTGAGGCCGCTTCCTGTATTCCGTTAGTAATCTGCGCTCGCCTTGGTGATGGTGACCGTCGCTGTAAAATCTGTTGTGCCTCCCGCATCAAATTTATTGAACTTTCCAATCAATTCTTTAGCAACTCGCCCTGTCCCAATTCGCTGAATTTTCCCCTTGTGCCGGCGCGCCACCCACAAATTCAAGGCTCATGAACACATGCTTTCGAAATTCTGTGTTTGTAGGTAACAGAAGTGAGACAAGTGAATTTCAATACAGACTTTCATGTACTCTGAAATTCTATGATGTTTCTGATGACTATTGAATCTCTAGTTATATCGGCCTAAATTTTTTGTAGATAAAGAGGTTTCGTACATATTATCCGACGTTTCGTCAATATTATGTTGACTTTTTCAAGCGTTGTCTATACATAAAATTTAAACATGAATAATTACAATTTTGAATTAAATTAAAATTACTTACAAAGAATGTCTTTAGATTTGGTTTACATTAAATAAAAGGATTTTCAATTATAATTAATTTTCTTTTTTATGATTAATCGTTTATGTTCGTTTATTCTCTTTTCTAAAGCTCTTCTTGTTTGTTTATACCAAATCACAGTTTTGTTCATCATTACCTTTACATTTAATTTCAAAAACAACACTATGCTGTTTTCTCTATCATATATAATATTATCCAATCGTACTTCATATAGTCCGGACGTGTAATTTTAGTGCGGCGAATTATAGTAATAGGTGAAAAATTGCTTTTGTGTTTTACGGCATGTATAATGTAACAGTACCACCATTTAATATTACATATTGTTTTATATTTCCGAACCCTGATAGCACAATCTTTAACATATACAAATATACATACGTTCATATATATTTTCAACAAAGTTACATACATATATACATTTCTTATTGAATTATTATTGATCCGTTACTTAACTATGAGTGATACTCGTTATATAATATAATCTCACTTAAGTTTAAGCAAGCATATGTACATATGTATATGAGTTAATGATGCTCAGTAACTCACATTTATTATTTACCATGCACAGGCATGCATATATATAACGTTATCATAAATGATTAACAATTGAACATCACTCTCACTCATGTTTTATATTGAATTCTAGACGATTTAGTTATTTTCAAAAATTCAAGTAAGTCAATGTTTGTAAGAATTTTATTCATTCCATGTTTGGCAATTAAAGCAAAAACATCACCAACATAACACGGTCGTTTTCATTTACAAGCCGACAATAGGAACCACACATATTTGCAGTAAGCCACAAAAAGACCATTTCTGGACTGTTGAGGCTACACGCAAATACAAAACCGCAATTGTTTTAATTAAATTGAGAAAGGTCACTGGCGTTTCGTCTTGCCCGATCCCTTTTAATTACAATAATTGGGTTATCTTAGTTGGAGGCAATACCGCCACCACTACAATTGGCGCCCAACGTTAAATTCATTAAATTTTTTTTAAAAACGACATTTAAAATTCTGTGACCAACTAAAACTCTCCTTGTTGTTTGCAAAGTATTGTTGCCCAATAGAGTGCATTGCATATGTTGAAATTCTTTGTTCCTATCGAAAATTTGTAAAATCAAAGAGACAATGCCTGTACGAAAGAAAATAGCATCAACACGTATAATGCCACGAACAACGCTCAATTCCCAAAACGTTAGAGAGGCGCAGAAAAAAAACATACGGTTCCTCCGCTCAAGTTTCCGAAGCTGTAAGCGAAGCTTTCATAAATAGCGTGGGCGGGATTTCAGATATGAACATAAATGAAAGTAACCAAAATCCCGCCACATAAGTCAGAAACACAATTTTCTGACCTTATGGGTAATTTAAGGGCACGGCAAGAAATAAAACTTCATTTAGCACTT
>BGZK01004423.1:0-13792 GCA_005406025.1 Eumeta japonica | reverse complement strand
CAATAAGCGAGACTTTTTGTAATTCAGTGCTGGAATTCTAGTGTGAATCAAGCTTAAATACAATTGACATACATCAACTTTACAAGCTGTTTGAAGTTTGTTAAAAACAACAACAAATTTGTTTGGCTTATATGTTATTTATAACACAGAGTCGATGTAAAATCATTGGCGGCGGTGATAATGATGATTTTAAAATTAAATTTTCAAAGAAACGTGTCCGTTTCGTACGATTCAACTGTGTTTACACTGTTATTCAGGGCTAGAATTACACTATTCGATTGTAATTCAATGGTTAATTTTGCTGGATTCGCTATTGCATTCCACTGTGTTTCAACACTGGAAATTAGAAATTGCGACTGGATTTCACATGTATTCCACTTGATTTCCAGCCAAAATGCTTACTGGGTATGTATATACTTATGTAAGTGTGTATGTATGTATAAAAAATTCTGTTCAAGAAAAATATTTAATATAAATTGTTTGTAAATTAAAAATTTCAATTATAATATGATTTTAAGCAAGATTGGGTAAATCATGGCTAAAAGTGCCACAAGACAACATCATCTCTCATACACCCAAAATGCGATTTAAGCCCTCCTACGAAACAAATGTAAGATTACTAAAAATCTTTTGTTTAAAAATGAATACAAATTATTTTTCTTTTGCAGAATTGTCCAGTTTATGAATTTGTTATTGGGTTGGGAATATGCCCGTATCTGGCAAAGGAACCAACGAATTTGTACAGCAACGCATTCAACAACAAAAACCAAAATTTGTGAAAAATAATTATCAAAAATGGTTGATAAAAAATTGAATGGCAAAAAGAAATGTGCTTGAAGTAAATTAATGTTAAATGGACAGAGTTGGATAGAATGATAAAGATAAAGAAATTAGATGACTTTTAAATATTCAAAATGAAGAAAAAATTAATAAGACGTTACATACTTATTTGTGTCGCGTGTTAGATTATATGTATGTATATATTTAATATATTATGTACGTGATCAAGAGATGGCTTAGGTTACTTTTTTAAAGTTGAGTTTTGTTGGTATTTTTATGTCTCTGAAAGTCATTAAAAGTGCTAAGAAAAAACTCGACTTTGAAGGAAATAAAATATACATGTTTATGTATATTAATGTGTATTTAATAGAATTATCCGATGTACTGTAATATTTTTATTCAATAAAAGCTTTCTGCTCTAATTTTCTGCCAAAACGAGTCCTCAATAATATGATCATTACAATTATCGGCATCGTAGTCACATTAATTTAATGAAAACTAAATTCAGCCAACTAAGAGGCTGGCTGACAAATGAAGGTTCCGTACTTGCTACAATGTGTTTGTGAAAACTTACATTGTTATTTCCACTAATTACTGATGTACCATGCTGCTACAACAGCATCTTCTGAAGCTATCAGCTCTAGCTTTGTGGTTCCAAAGTTACAACTATTACTTTATTATATGGGAGCCCACTGTAGTTTTATTGTGATTACTGTTTTAACTATTTGTTGTTAAAAGTGAGTAGGTACAACATCTTGTTCAATTTCAGCTCCTTAGCTCTTATGGTCCAAAAGTTACAGCCAAGGTTTGCTTTATAAGAGACATCCTTCTATGGGGGGCCACTGTAGTTTTATTGTTATTATTGTTTTATTATTAAGTATGTGGCTGCATCATAGAACAACATCCTGTTAAAATTTCAGCTCTCTAGCTCTTATAGTTCAAAAGTTGCAGCTGAATTTTCAGAAATTGAGAACCGTTGTATGGGGCACCCTTTAGTTTTTACTTTGTTGCTGTTTTCAATATAATTTGTTGTAGCTGCTCTATACAACAATATCCTGTGAAATTTTCAGTTCTCTAACTCTTATCGTTTAAAAGTGACAGCTAATTTTTTTTGAAAATGGGGCACCCGTTGTGTAGGGGCACCCTTTGGTTTTGTGTTGTTGTGATTTCTTGTATTGTTGTTATAGCTGCACATTACAACAACATTTTGAACAATTTCTAATCTCTAGCTTTTATAGTTCAAGAGTTACAGCTGAATTTTCGGAAATTGAGGCACCCGTTGTATGAGGGCACCCTTTAGTTCTGACTTTGTTGCTGCTTGTTACTGTTTTCAGTATATTTTGTTATAGCGACACAATGCAACAGTTTCCTGGAAAATTTCAGTTCTCTAGCTTTATGGTTCTAGAGTTGCAGCTGATTTTGCTTTAAAGGGGCACCCGTTATGGGGACAACATTTAGTTTTTACATTATTGTAGTAGCAGCATGATGCAACAACAACCTGTGAAAATTTTAGCTTTGTAGTTCTTACCCTTTCGAAAATGGTTTCTGCGACAGATGGTGTGTGTGGTTTCAGTAACAGAGTTAAATTTCAATCTTGTGTACGGAACCCTAAAAAGTTGCCACTAAGCCACTTAAACAAAATGAAGTATGTTGGCCATGAGATACCGGTCTTGAGTTAAATCCTTGTTTAATTTAAGTTTTTATATTAAAGCAACAAACCTCTACAGCTGTCTAGTGTGTAGCCTCCTTTTCAGCCGTCTATATGCCGGCGACATTTTGAAAAACGAATTTTGAAAATCTAATCTAACATCTATATTGTATTCTATTATTTTCACAAAAATAATGATGAACAATTATTTGAAACCGTTTTGGAATACGCCTGAGATTATCCTGCAACATCCTGATTAAAGTGCAGTTCCTGCCATAAAATTATTCTATTAAAAATCTCACAAGTTAATTCTTTCTAATAACTAATTTTATATGTAAATGAATCGATATTGTCCAAGTTTAACCAAAGTAATAACAAATTCATTTACTTGTTGTCTTTAGTTTTAGAATAAGACTTTTCACTTTTTAAGTTAATTTTAAAAATTAGTTTAAGTAAAAGCAGACGAAAACAAGCAGAAAAATTTTAAAACAATAGTAAAATACAACGACAGATTTGTTGCATAAGAAATACAGTTATTTGTATAGTTACTTGAATATTGAAAAATACATTTAAAGGCAGATTCATCAGCCAGCCATCCATCCATCCATTCACCTACAAAAGAAAGAAAAAAATATATAAATAAATTCTCTTGCTTAGAATTATTTTATATGTATATTTATTTTTGCTCTGTTTGATTTCAGTTGTTTCATTATTTTTATTTTATTTTACAAAACAAAAACGAAAAGCAAATATCAACAAACAAACAAAAACAAACGAATAAACGAAGCTAAACAAACATTTGTCTCTTTCATTCCCAGAAATCCTGCAACTAAACACACACACACACACACACACACGCACTCAGACTCATATTAGCATTCGAATATTAAATACATGTACATTTAAAATAACAGAAACAAAAACCAAGCACTTTCGCACACAACCGAATTGAAAAAAAAAAACAAAAACCCTGGCTCAACTCAACTCAGGGTTTATTTATTTTAAGTTTCCAGCGGGAAAGGGAGTACAGATGCCTTATGGAAGGCCTTTTTTGGATGTACAAAGCCTTCTCGCTCTATTTCATAATCATATATTTTTTACACACGTTGTCATTGCAGGTAACCCATCTCTCTCTCTCTGTCTCCTTCTTCTGAAGATGTGCAAAAGCCCTTCCTGAGAAGGTCTGTCAGAAGATTTTACAACAAAGTCATCTCTTTTTACACATATTTTGGCTTTATAGCATTTCTGCACTCTTCTTTTATTAATTTTGCAAATAGAATTAAAATATAAATTTAATGCTTCTCACTCTCTCTCTCTCTCTGTCTCGCTTCTTCTGAAGATGTGCTAAAAGGCCTTCCAGAGAAGGTTTGTCAGAAGGTTTTTTTAATAAAAGGCATCTCTTTTTTACGCATAGTTTTGGCTTTATAGCATTTCTGCACTCTTCTTTTATTAATTTTGCAAATAGAATTAAAATATAAATT
This sequence comes from Eumeta japonica, assembly GCA_005406025.1. Classification (NCBI taxonomy): domain Eukaryota; kingdom Metazoa; phylum Arthropoda; class Insecta; order Lepidoptera; family Psychidae; genus Eumeta; species Eumeta japonica. Next base: position 9,883 of record BGZK01004423.1, on the reverse strand, counting down.
TAATGCTTCCATTCGCGCTTCTCGTAGAAACGAGTGAAGAAGATAGAGCCGAGGCCTTCTACTAAGCACTTTGGGCAATTCGATGAGAATATTGACTTAACAGAAACAGCTGTTTAAGCAGGCCTTCAATAAGGCCAGAAGTAAAAGATTTTCTGAGTTTTTCCCGCTGGGTTCGTGTGTACGAATGTATGCACGTACGTATATATGTATGTTTGTATAAATGTGAAGCGATGTATAAACAACTGCAAATAACAACAATAACAATCGACGAAAACAACAGCAACAAAACCAAATAACAAAAATAAAATAGAAATAAAATAAAACTGTTAAAGAAAAATAACAGAAATGAATATAAAACTTGAAATGTTTAAACAACAAAATAACTACCGCTCGTTTACAACGATATTTACACATAAACACACACACACACACACCATACAAATACTGCTAAAATTTTGCTTTTTCTACTCCTAAATGTATGCTACAAATATGAGTATGACTGTGTGCAGGCGTAAATGTGTGTGTGTGTGTGTGTGTGTAAATTTATATTTTATATTTTGTTAAGTGTACAAACACAAACTATTGTATTTCTACATTTTATATTTTGTTAAGTACAAACAAACTATTGTATTCTCTCAAGCTGCATAAATTCGACAATGCTGCCTTCTTGTTGTTATAGTTGTTGGTGTAGTTGTTGTTGCTCTTGTTGTTATTTAGCTAGATGCTGTTTGTTATTTTTTTTTTTTTTGTTTTGGGACTATAGTATTTATTTGTTATTATTATTTTTTGTTTTGTTTTGTTTGCTTTATTACTGGGAATTGTAGGAGTTCATGAATGTGTGTAAGTGTGTGTGTGTGTGTGTAAGAGCGTGTATATTTGGTTTGTTTGTTCGCTCGCTTGTATTAGTGTTTCAGCATGAAAGCACCCACCAGCAGGAATTTGATAAAAGATGTTTCAAAATTAATAATAAAAAAAGTCACAACTTTTGTTATGTGTTTGTTCAGTGTTGGAAAATTCAGTACCTTTCTGGCAACTTTTCTTTATTTTCCGCATTGTTTTCAGTAGTATTTTATTACTTATTTTGTCTTGTACATTTGCTTAATTTTAATGTAACAAACAAATATTTTAATTTGATCACTTTATAGCAGACTTTGTATAATCCAATTTATCATTTGTAGCATGAGTTCATCAGCTTAAATACAACTGAGCAAGGCGGTCTGGTCTACAACAAACCCTCAATTAATCATGATGCGTCAATTATAATGGACTCTACTAACAAGTGAAAATATATACAACCTCATATGTCTGGCTTCATAAAACGAAAGAATATGATGTATAAATCCTGGGCAAAAGCACAATACTGAATGTGACTGACTAATGTACTTCAAACTGCCTTCAGCAGGAGCTTCCATTTTCAATTAAGAAGGAATCTCTCTGAAACCATCAAGCCATCCCTGAATAGATTCATGATTGGAGATACCTTGATAGCTGCTATCTATTCTTTGCGCTATCAGTTATTTGTAGCATCTTAAGGATCTGGAAGTCTATCAAGAAGAGACGGGCCAGATGAATATTCTGTTGTGGCTACTGATTTTCCGACTGAAATACATACTACAACTAAGTTTTGAAGCATGCTGCATAAGTTTAATCCATATGGCAGATACCGATTGAGCCTTAAAGGTATAGATCGGACTGCAACAAAACATTGCCGAAAGCTCGTCAGAATAGGCAAGAAGTCCCTAGAACATAGATATTATTGATTTCTGTGGATTGCCATTTTCAACTATTCATTTTAGAACAAACACCAAGGCAAGTACTGCCATAAATTCATTATATAATAGTAAAATATATACACAGGTAAATGGACTACCAATGGGATCTCCTGTTTCTCCAATAATTACGGATATTGTTATGGAGAAATTATTAGATAGTTCAATAGAGAGTTTGAGCATAAAACCAAAGATAATAACAAAATATGTAGATGATTTATTTTGTATTATATCAGATACAGGAATTGAGGAAATGTTTGCAACTTTGAATAGATTTGATCCCAATATTAGATTTACTATGGAAAAGGAGCATAATTCTAGACTTCCATATTTAGATACAATGATAATTAGAAGAAATAGTAGACTGGTATTTGATTGGTATCAGAAACCCACGGCATCAGGGAGAATAATTAATTATTTTTCTAAACATAGCAGGAATATTATTGTGAACACAGCTCGAAATTTTGTTGAAAGGGTTCTTAAAATTAGTGATGAGGAATTTCATAGAAAGAATATTATTAAGATTAAGAAGATATTGGATGAAAATAATTTTCCAGGTGAACTAGTTTGCAAATTTGTGGGTCAATTCCAGAATAGGTATATAAGGAATACAGGTTTAACACAACCGAGAATATTTAAATCGTTAACATACATACCAGGATTATCAGAAAGATTAGCAAGATCTAACATATTTGATAAAGAAATATGGAATAGCACATAGGAATTATGATACATTAGATAAATTATTTAGTAAAACTAAGACAAAATTAGTGTATATAGGAACAACGAAGAATAAATTAAAACTAGAATTACAGGTCATAAATCGGACCAGAAATATAGAGACATTAATTCACAAAGACAGCATTATCTTCTCATTGTTCAAGACTGAATCATTATCCTGACTTTGAAAATGTTTCAATAATAAAGACAGAAAATAATTATAAGAAGCGTTACATGTTGGAAATGTTAGAGATTATTAATACACCAGTAGCACACAGAATGAATTTTAAATCTGACACAGAAAATTTGGCACGGTCTTATAGATATTTGGTTAGCAGAAGATTTTAATTTTTAATTGTATAAACTGTTAGAATAATATTTAATTTTGTATAAAAACATTATCAAACATGCTTATCTACGAGCAACATTTATTTGTTGTTAAAATTATTTTAAAGTTCGAAAACAACAAGTTGCTGTCTTGGAAGAGTAAATGTTGGTCGTAGAACAAGTTTCTTTTATTTTATTTGTTTGTTTGTAAAGATTTTAATATTACTGTTATTTAAAAAAATTTTTCATGTTTATAATTTGTTTTTTCTATTACTCAAAAATTTTTTCGTTCAATATTTGTTATCAAAAATTTTAATTATATATTTTTCCTGAAGATGCTAACAAATTGTTAGCGAAATATCGAAAATAAATTATATAAAAACATTTTTTATATAAAAAACAAGATCTGGAGCTGTAACAATTATTTTAAATATAAATATAAAGATCAAATAAAATAGATACATATACTTTTATAAAGCTTATTTATAATTAGGGCTTATGCCTAAAAAAATAAAAGTATTTGACATTAAGTAATTAAATTCATTTACTCTAAACATATTTTAAATATATGTACATAAATTTTATAAATATGACCATTAGTCTACAATAAAATTCCTTTTTGATTTGATCTCCTTCTTATCCATAAAATTTGTTCTTTAATCAATTGAAATTTATTCAAAATTTTTGCTTTGAAAACCTCATTAGATTACTAAAACTATTTTATTAATTTTGATTCATAGAAATATTCTATTAACCTCTTGTTAAAATGTTCATATTTGCAGAAAAACTAAAATATAAAAAAAATAATGTAGTTTGCATTTACATATATATTTATTGTTATTTCTAAAAATTCATTGTTTTTGTTACTGTTTTGTTTTAACAATTTTTGCTTGTTTGTTTTGTTTGCCTTCATCATCAACAACATGCATTCACTCATTCACTCACTCATTCATTCTTCCAGCCAACCAAACAAACAACAATCCATCCAACCATCCATCCATCCATCTAACCAAACAGTCAGCTAAACAACGAACGCGTACGAACGAACGAACCACCTAAACACCAACTGTCCTTCACCCATCCGCCACTCCAGCCAACATTGTCAGAGTTAAAAATCATAGTAAGTGCACCAGAAGTACGATAATTTATAAAATTTGTATTGTTTTATATGATGTTTCATGGCAACAACAATTTTTGAATTTTATAAAAATACAAAAAAAAAAAATAATAAAAACAAAGAAAACAAATAACAAATAAACAAAATAGGAAAAAAAACAAAATAAACTGAAACTAAGTAAATAACCTTAGCAAGTGGGTGAAATTTTAAAACGAAATGATTGAAATGCAGCAGAAAAAAAAAATATAAAACAAATGAAATGGGGAAAATATATTTTTATCTGAAACAAAATACAAACATTAAATAAATAGGATTGAATGAATGTGTGTGCCTGCCTGTATAGAAGTTTTGTCTAATTTTTATTATCTCACACACACCATTACCCACATACAAACAATGTGAAAATGTAAAGCATACCTTCAGGGTGGTCAGAAGAAATTTTGGGAAATTTTTCGTTTAAAAAATTTGTTTTGAATTCTACTTTCAGCAAATTTAAGCAAAAGAAAATAATTCTCAAAGAATGAAAAATTAAATAAGTTGGTTTTATACATTTTTTAATAAATATAATTTTTAATTATTTAAGTTTGGTTCGAACTCAGACTTGTGCTAATTAAGCACTCCTTGTAGTATCGCTTAAGCCACACAGCCACGAGCTCAATTAGTAATTTCTGTCTGTATTAGCATTTTATTAAACATTCAGTGCCCATTTCTGAAGGGCATTTCACACTAGTATACCAACATTAATACTTTCAATGAATTTTTTCGTATAAAGTCTAACTACATTTGTTGCGACTAACAAAAATCTAACGTGGATTGCACTCTGTATTCAGACTATCACTATCATATGACAGGTATAATTGAAAATACACTATGCCTAAATAAAATCTCAATCAGCTATAGCTGAGCAGCTTCATGTGGCCGGTGGACGCTGTGTCTTCAAGTGTATGTTGAGACACCTTTGCATCCACAAAACTGTATATTTCATTCGCTTTTAAGGTGGTGGAGTACTTCATTAAAAACTCTACAGCTGCAAAATGTTAAAATCACTGGTGGCCACTCAAGAGTCCTGCTTTCAGATCTTATCGCTAATTAATTGATCACGAAGATTTGCAGAAGCACAACACAGCAGCTCATGCTGTAATTCAATTAAAGAAGAAACGTCGGTTGGAAACTTAATATTTCTATCCATGAATAATTAACGTATATAATCTGCTGCGCATGTTCTAAGTGATTTAGAAATTAACTTGAACGCGACAAATTAAAAATGTATGATACATAGAAGTTTGAATAATTGAAAAACATTTAAGGCCTTATTCAAAACTCTTAAACAACATTTAATAAGCTGCTATTTGACAAATATTCGTAAGAAATTTGCTAAATAACAGATTATTAAACGTTGTATATTATTTGTTTAAATAAGGCCATTAATATTATTCCAAATTTTGTTAAAAAAAAATTATATTTTGGCATTTAATTTTTGAACTTTGAATGCGTTCATGAATGTCGCATTCGTCATTGGAAAAATACCCATATATGTGTAATTAAAGGAAATCCAAATTTATATATGTAAATGTAAATTTTTAAATCCATAACTGATGTGTGGCTACTTGTACTTTATATTTTTTAAGGGCAAGAGAAGTAAAATCTTGACCCAATCTGGTCTCGAACTCGAACATTTTCCAACTAAATGCTTCATGTGTTGGCACTTTAATCACTCAGCTACAAGCCAAGTTCTTACTTCATGTCTATATTTAACCTTTTATTAAAATGCCTCGATGGCTGAGTGGGTAGAACAAGAAAACTCCAATCTTCATAAACTACTACAGCAAACAATAATAAACTATAGAGTGATTTGGTTTATGTTGGATAGAAGAATAGAAGTGAAACCACTTAAAAAAAATTTTGGAAAAATATTGAGTTTATTGACACATAAGTTAACCAATCAATTGCTATGGTGCAGATTCTGCAGTGCAGAGATGGGTCAGTGGGAACACTCGATCGCAGACTGCATGGCACTTGGACATAGAAGGTACAGAATAGTGAATGAACGATCATGCTGCAGAGAGCTACTGCAATCCCTGGACGTATTAAGTCCGTAGGGCAAGGATGCGTAAGATCAACTATGGTGGCAATGCAAACGGCTGACTAGACGTATCCCTTGACGATACATATCGAAGTGAAAAAATTGTCACAATTTGCTAAACTTTGTGTTATTTAAAATAAATAAAATTTAAATTTTTAAAATTTTTATGGGGTTTAAGTTAATTACTATATTATTACTTTACTTTTGTTTATTGTTGCTTAATGTTTAATAAAACAATAAATTGTCGCAATCGGGCGCTGATGATTATTGTAGCGGATATGAAACAGCTGGCTGTACCCCAGCTAAGGTCAAAATTTGCTTTTCTTATCTTTATTAACAAAATATTAATCAGAAGCAAGAATTTAGAAAGACAGGAGCTTAAGAAGAAGTTGAAATGGAATGATAAATAGCGACTCGATGGCCTAGTCACGAGGTTGCAGGTTCGATGCCTGCCATAAAATTTAAGTAATTCTGTAGACAAGCAAAAGCTTGGCAGTTAAATGTTTGTTGATTATTAAAAAATCAAACAGACTTGCCACTATTAATTTTATTGGCTGTACTCAGATAAGCTCAAAATTATGATTTTCTCATCTTTAAGAAATATTATTAACAAGCAATAATTACAATCGACAAAAATTAAGGATGAGAAAAATTAATTATAGTAAAGTTAAATTGTGCAAAGCCCACTATTCGCTGTAAATTGGCTTGAAAAAATTATATCCCTAAATGTTATTACCTCTCCGTATGAAATTTTGAACACAACAAGATGGTCATGCATGTGTAAATAAACACACATACATGCATGCATGTAAGCATTCAAGTGTGTGTGTGTTCAACTTTACTCCGATCAAATGCATTTCCTAAGCAATTGCATTACATATGTATGTATGTATGTGTGTATATTTATACGAGCACATATTTGCTTTGTTATATTTTAAATACATACATGTATATTTTTTTCTTGCGTAATAAAATTTTGTTGTTTTCAGACGTATTTGCTGAATTCAGTATTAGAATCAACAAAAACAAACAAACAAGTACAAAAGTCATCACCTGATTATTTTGCTTCATTTTGCCCCACCAACAGTCGAAGTTGACAAACGATTCTTTGTTTTTATATTTTACCCTCGAAATATTTTATGACAGTTTTGTATTTGTTTTTCTTTTTTTAAGGAATTATGTTTAATTGCTTGTAGGTACTATACGTACCAACATTTTTTTTGCATATGTATGGATTAAAGAAATAAACATTTGGGTTTTGCTAAATTTGTTTGTTTATTTACTATTAAATAAAAAAAAGTGCATGAGTTACGTTACAAGTTCTGAGATAACACTGTGAATTGTTATAACAAATAGCAGTAGAACATTTACATTTTGGCTAACATATTGTTTGATAAAAGTAGCTACGAATGTGTACTTAGTTTGTTAATTATTTTTATATGGCCATGCATATACAGCTGCTAATTATGATAGTGGAAAAACAAATCATATATAATAAACTTTAACAAAACAATTCGCATTCTAAACAACTGATCAAATGTGGCTTACAGCCCAGTTATGCCTCTAGAGATCTTGGCCAATATAGCCAAATAAAGCAATGTAACAGTTGAAATAAATAATAGAAGCAAACTACTCTTAAAGTAAAATTTCGCAATGCAACTGGAAACTTAATTTTACCGAGTTTTTATTAAAGCTGGAACAGAAGAAGCCAGAGGCCAAATTATCTTATTCGTCACTGAGTATCTCATGATGAATTGCCAAATAAACTGAGAATAAATCACCTGACAAGTAATTAGAGTTCTATAATTCTATAAAAAACACACACGCGTTATATACCTTTACACAGTATGAAGGGTATAAAAATTACCTCCATGGAAACTGAAAATGATTGCTTGATTCTCGACCTTATAAATTTCCCAAGGAATTGACATCCACACACATGTATTTCTCACTTTAAGAAATTTTTTCGACATATAATAATAAAAACTGGGACTTCATATATACTGATGGTTCAAAAACCAATTTCTCTACATCCTTTGCCACTATTGATTCATCTTTAAATGTAGAGTACTTAGCTTTATTTGATCCAGCATGCTCAATTTTTACGGCAGAAGCTACAGCAATCTACCATACAATTTACAAATACAAGAATCTTCGAGGGAAATACATAATTTGTTCAGACTCCAAATCTACGATAACTGCCATAAGAAACATAAAAAATAAAAATATATTAATATCTAAAATCCGAGATTTATAAATAAAATACCATACGAAATTTAAACTTATGTGGATCCCAGGACACATAGGAATCGAAGGGAATACCTTGGCCGATGAAGCAGCTAAATTTGCTAACAGCGCTCCGATTCACTCATATCTGTCATCTAACAAACACGATATTAAAAAAATTATTTCTACTTTTATTAAAGAAGCTGACAATACAGATTGGGCAAATTACCGACATATTTATAAAACATTTAACCAACTAAAACACCCGCAATATACCCCAGAGAATCGGCAAAAAATATCTTCGGAATTATATTAGATTAAGATTAGAACACACTAATATTACTCAGAAATACATTTTCAACCCCAACCAGAACAATAACTGTCATCTATGTAACAGTAATTCCCTGTTAAAGATTGACCATCTTCTCATCAATTGCAGTTACATAAAACAAGCTGAAATGTATTTATTTGGAAAAATATGCATATTGGAACTCTTAAAAACTATAACTATAGACAACATAAGAGCTGTTAACCTGCTGTTAAAACATTGTAATATTTATAACTCAATCTAGTTAAGACAAAATATTAGGTCAAAGAACTTTGTTGTTATACCTAAACTTTCTTTGTATTCTTTGTAAAATAAATAAATAAATTCAAAAATGATTTATTCGCTATTAAGCAAATTTATTTGAAATTTATTATTTTGGGTCAAAAGACCCTTTAGTTGTTTTTGCCTTAGTCTTTCAGCACGTCTATATGCTCGTCTACTGACGAGCTGAGTAGCATCAGTGAAATGTCGGTGGCATATAGACGTGCTGAAAGACTAAGGCAAAACTACTAAAGGGTCTTTTAACAAAATAATAAATTATAAATAAATAAATAAATAAAATTACCCGTTTAAATGATTTTTTGTTAAGAACGTTATTATGCTCTCAAGTTCGAAGAAATACTATATAAAAATTAAATTTAAAAGTTAAAGATCAAAAGTCAAAAAAAATTATTTAAAGTAAATTGCTGGCTTGAGGCCGGGGTGGTGCTTTAACGACGAAATACTTTTATTGCTATCCATGTAGCAGATATTACAAAATAATAAATAAATAAAACAAAACAGAGTTGCGATTTATTGTCTGTCACGAGCAACTGGTATTTACTTTCAAGTGCACATCTTTAAACTCGATAACCTACAAAAAAAATTAATTTTTTGGCGGCCAAATTACATATAAAACCGTAAACAGTGCGGCGTATGATGTGTGTTAGAAAAACATTTATTCACAATTCGCCCGTGTGCAACGTAATTCGTTTATCGCCTTTACATATTGAGGGGCTGTTCTAAACAGAAATTCCATGAGAACTTGTAATCTTACCCATTCTATATTTTATACTTTATAAATATCACAAAAAAACAAATAACTCAAAAGCAAAATGTCTGATTAAAAATAGGATGCATGTATTTTATTAAGATTTATGTAGGCTAAAGGTTGAGTTTTAATCTGAAGCTTTAGGTCAGTTTTAATATAAATTATTATATACCAATATTTCGCTTCTTCAGAGCTAAAATAATGTTTAGCCAAAACTCAACTCATTTAATAAAAAGGGTCGAACAAATCAAATATCAAAATTTATGTAGGCTAAATACACAAC
>BGZK01004422.1:0-13800 GCA_005406025.1 Eumeta japonica | reverse complement strand
ATAAAATAACGTAAAATTAACTCACTTAATTTTTTGTATTTTAAAACAGCAAAGCGTTGCTCTACTGCTGTGACCTTCAAAAAATCTTACTGCCTGGCCCTCGATGTTACTCGATATCGCTCGCTCGCTCAAATACTTTTAAAATAAAATTAACATTTTAAAAATTGTTGTTGCTACAAACGTATTTATGCGGGCGAGCGATATCGATTGACATCGTGAGCCATGCAGTTAATTTCACTTTCATCTTAGTGCTGACTGAAAGGAAAGTTTGCTGCGCTTGGTGACACACAAAATTAGCTGGATTACTATTTTAAGCTTTTTTATGTGCACTATTTTGTGCTGTTCACATTTATGTACATAAGTATTTATATATTTCTGAATAAATCGGAGGAATTTAGTAAGACCTGTTCGAGGTCCATCAATGTAACTGCTTAATATTTCTTTCGCATTTAATATCTTGCCTGTCTTGCCAAAACCTGTTTCTGTACGGCTTTCCATAGCTACAGCTCTGCAATTTTGGATTATTTCGATTTACTGAAAAGTATTGCAGCTTCTGAAACTAATAGTGGCAACCTACCTTCCGTCTTAATTTTACTCTCCTTGTCGTGTTGAATAAAAATTAATCACAAGCAATAATTGTAAAAGTGAATTTGGCCGGTAGCACATAAAGTGCTGGCAACTCACGTGGGCCCATTAATTTAGTAACCAGAGAATGACAAAATATCAATATAAGTACTGAGGTCTATTGTCTTGTCTTTCGAAAAGTATCCTAAATAAAAACTAGTGTGGATGCGTATGATATTTACATATTTGCCTCAAACTTTATTTAGAGATTAAATAATATTAGGACAAACAATTATTATAACCAATATGTAACTTGCGCAATTAAATATATTTTTGAAAATAGAAAACATATATCGACAGTCTGTCAGATTGGCTGGAAAGCGCTCAAAACCCAAATAAAAATTTTGCTCAAATATTCCATGTAAATGAATAAGTATTTCGTTCCTTTACTGCAATACATACGAATCTCAAAAATTCCCAATTTGGACAAATACTACAAAATAACTTGATTTTTATTTTTGGTTCAATTTTAATAGAGCTGTCACTTCAAATTTTATTTCGATAAATGATTTTTGATTTTTTTGAGATATGCCTACATGCATTGACATAAATCAATATATAATTATTATGAATGAAATTAAACTTAACCTGCAATTTATATGTTGCTTATAGTTATTGTTTAAATAATTCAAAAATGATTTATTCGCTATTAAGCAATTTTATTCGAATTTTATTATAAGGTCAGAAGACCTTTGAGTAGTTTTTGCCTAGTCTTTTAGCATGTATGCTGCCGACATTTCCGTTGATACTATCAGCTCGTCAGTAGACTTGAAAACCTTGTTGAAAAAATGTTCAAACATTTACTTCATATTCTGTCATTTCAATTGAAAAAATGAGAGAACTATCAAATTATATAACAATTACTACTTCCAATGGTCTTTAAAAATGCTGGATTCAAATTTATAAAATTGTGTTGTTTTTTATTAAAATATCCAATTAATACGGCTTATTACATTCTTATGGGTGAAAGGTAACTCGTATCTTGTGGGATACGAATGGTTACAATAGTAAGAGAGTGATCGGAAGACAAATCTAGCGAGGCCTCAACATTCACTAACTCTCTGGGGATGTTCTTTTGTGACACCAAAATCTATAACATCTGGAATTTTGTCCGTCGGATGCCATATGTAGGTTCCCCATTTGAGATGACATCTAAGCCCATTTTGGTAATTGAGTTAAACAATGTTCGACCCTTGAAAGCAGAGTTCCAAGAGATTTACAAAATTCTGATATTGATCCGCAGAGATCAACTGAACACTTTGGTACCGAAACAAATTGAAATTGACTAATATAGATGTCTGTAAGCAAAGAAAAAAAATTTTTTTGGATATTGGTATAAAGCCGGGATATAGCGAAAACCGGTTTCTCAAGAAATTTGATTTTTCGGTAAGCCTGAACTCTTTTAAGAACGGATATGAACCTGTTATAGACAAGTATGCAAGCAAAAAAGAAAATTTTTTTGGACATCGGTCAATATATAGCCGAGATTTACCAAAACCGATTTCTCAAGAAATTGGACTTTTGGGAGAACAAGACTACTTTGTTTTACCAAAACGGATCCACGTAACTTAGAAATCTGAAAGCAAACAAAAACTAGTTCTTTTACATCGGCCTGTATGTGCATATATAGCGAGAAGTGGTGGAAACCGACTTCAGAAGAAATTTGACTTTTTTGAACCGAGATTGGCCTGCGGTAGTGAAATATTGATATTTGAAAGCAGAGCAACAAATTGTTTGACATCGGTCTATATACAGCCGAGATATAGTGAAATCGGATTTTTGCAGAAATTGGACTTTTTGATAAACCAGAACATTTAATGATATGGGATTCAACCTGTGGTGGTAAAATATGGATATCTGAATGCAAAAACATTTTTCTTTTGGACACTAAATATTTAAGTGTGTGTTCATTGACGTTAGTTTTGTTAAGGGTATTTAAGATTCGGCCCAGCCGAATATAGTTTTCTTACTTGTTTTATTTAATTTTAATAAGCATAAGTTACTTTTTTTAATATTTTAACAACACTTCAATTGTTTTTTTTTATGTTTTTACAATCAGTCAAGCCACGGATGAATCGCACACTGTAAAACGTTTATCTGTTTTTTGTTTTTGGTAGCTTTTAATTTCTTTTAAGCGTGTTCATTAATTTTAATGGAAAAATATTGCTCTGTAGTATTTTAATTATGTGTTTTTTGTTCGTATTGTGAAAACATTCATCACTGATTTTTAGAATTTCGACATTCTTTGCTGTATTTATAATTTGGGCTTCTGGATGTGTCGAGTAAAAATTAATAATTCTACCTGAAGAAATATCTTTTGAATACCAATCCAATATCAGATTTTCTCTATGTTTGTAAATTTTAGTATCCAAAAAGCCAATCGAGTTCCTATTTTCCAATTCTATTGTAAACTGTATTTTAGGGTAGTACATATTGAAAACTTTTAGAATTTCATCTTTTTCATGAACATTGACTATTGCTAGATAGTCATCTACATATTTCGTTATGTATTTGATGTTTATATTTTCAGTCACGAGTTCGTAGGTTCATTTCCTGCCGCAGGCTCTGGGTGTTTCTGCAAAAGTTTTGCAGTTACGTGTTTGTTAAAAAACTTGAATTAAATAATATCAGATATTAAAAAAATCTACCACAATATCGGCAATTATCGGGTTTCCATTGGCATGCCATATTTGTTTAAAAGGTCCTTTTCATGTGAAATAGTTGCTTTCACTCAGGCAAAAATTCTGTATTTTTAAAAAGGATGTTTTTGTATTTAATATGGCAATCATTTTTCATAATAATTTTTATTGCCTTATTCACAGGAATGTTGGTAAAAGTGATATTACATCCAGTGAAATTAATACATCATTTTCTTCTATTTTCTGATCGTTAAGTTGTTCTTGTTAATCTTAGGGAATTCTGAATGTTATAATTGTCAGATATTATGTTTTTAGTATTTGCCCTAAATATTTTGATAATTTGTAACATGGAACTTGCCAGAGGAAACAATAGGTCGAAGCGGCGTCTCAGGTTTATGTATTTATATTCTTGGTGCAATAGCTGCTGCACACATTAGGTTCTTTTCTGCCATTCGTTAATCCATTTATTATTCCATAATTCAGATATGATGTTGTTATTCTGTTTTTGATTTTTCTGCAGAAATTTTTTCCTTTAATAATTGGTTAATTTTGTCTTTGTATTCAGTATTTTGTATGGCAACAGTTTTATTTCCTTTATCTGATTTTATAATAACTATATCTTGGTGCCTGTTTAAGAATTCCTTTGCCTTTTCATACACCGTATGTATAAATTTTCCTGTCCTGTATTTCGCGTACTTCTTTTAAATCTTTTATATTCTTAATTTACATATTTTTTTCTTCTTTGTTATATAACAGCAACACAAAATATCCTACAAAACAACATGAAGAATTACTTCAAACATATAACATATAAATATAGCTTCGAGACATGCAGAACATTAAAAGAGTACTGTAATGAAAATTGAAAGACTAACACAACAACAAAGCAGATTAAAATTTTTATTAGAATGCAGAAAATATGGCATTACACCTAACCATACGAAGAATACAACAACACAGCTATCTAATCTATTCACATGCACAGAGATTAAAAGGACTTTAAAGAAAATAGAATATAATTTCCATAAGAAATTATTAATTTGAAATATCTCAGACATACAAAAATATTAGTACCACTAAAAAGAATAATTTTTTATATAAGATGCGAAATGGAGGAAATATTGACTGAGAGAGTATTTTACCGCCTCACGAAAAACAACAAGACAGAATTAAAAGTATCAGAATGAACATCGATGAAAACCAAAACATGAAACTAGAGACACTGAAAGAAAACAGTTTATATATCATATAATTAAATTCAATAACAACTGGTTTGCGAACAAAACCAACTACCATATACCAAATGAAATGAAATGGATCTTATCACTAGGCAAAGAGTTTGCAATTCCTATCAATAATAAAAACTTCTCATCAATACATGCAACAGCAGACATAGAACATTGCATACAGGAAATGCAAAGCAATGAAGAGAAACAAAAGATACACTAAGAATAAAATTTGTTTTTCGATCCATATATAGCTGAGATATACTAGAAACCGATTTCTCAATATATTTGACATATGGGTGAACAAGATTACTTTTTGGGTCCAAAATGGTCCTGTAATAAAATAAAGGCGTCCGAATGCAAAGAGATCGATACACATATAGCCGCGATATATTGAAAAGTGATTTCTCAAGAAAATGTACGCATAAAAACAATTACTGGTGGAAAGTACAAAATATGGATTTAAAAAAACCGATTTTCAAGTATTTAGACAGAAAGCAAATTAAAATTATTTTTGGTGTAACTTTGATATTTTTATTTGTTACAAACCAAGTCTTAACTCCTGATAATGCAAACTTAATTATAATATTCAAATTATGTATACTTTGTGTAATGTTCACGTTACGGGCGATAGATGGAAAAATTTCTTAAAATTTGTACAGAATGTAAGAAAGAGAAACATGGATTACATGTTATAAGTAAGGATGATTTAATAAATAAAGGACGAAATTTCATACAAGTGAAACGCAGCTAGTGAATGATATAAAACGCATTAAATTGCACAGTGTTAACTATAATATTGGTATGATTCCAAATATGGTATCGTCACTATATGTATATGTATGTATGTATATGCGCGAAACTGCGCCCAACTGCACCAGATCAACTGTTATGGCCCAATCACCGATAATTAATGCATAATACATGAATCACTCTGCCCTGGTACCTGAAAAGGTCGAGGTTCGGGTCTCTCGTTATCTTGTTGAGATGGCTCGTATACACGAATCAATATTGATCTTGATATGATTGACATCATTTGCATATTAAAATATGCACCCTGCACAGAAAAAAATAAATTTCGTATTCTATTACTAAATTCATAATCCCAATTACTTTTGATTGCAATGGGACCTATCACAAAATTGTCAAATTTAAATACCAGAATTGTAAAAAATAATTAAAAAAACGTTTTTTATTAAATTATTATACTATATATAACAGGCAGTAATAGAATATGAGAAAACATTTGTTTACGACGCAAATATGTCTGTATATATGCATGTAGATTGCCGTATATACGTATGTACATACACACATATTATATACCATAAATACTGAAAAAAGCCAACAAAAACAATAATAAAATCAAAACGAATTATTAATTGGAGAAAAAATGTTCTACAAACAAATATTTGTTAAGAAAAAAAAAATGGTTTTTTCTGTGTGTATAATAAGATTCTAATTAAATTAGGACTAATAAATAATAATATTATTGAACTAACAAATATTAATACTAATATAATAAATAAATCGATTAATATTACAATCTTCATTTATATATTCTTTTCTACACTCTCATTAAAGCTACAAGTTTGATCTGAGTCCTGACTGAATCAGCCATCGTGACTAAAATTTGTTACAGGTAGTTATTAGCCCATGGAGGGCAAGTAGAGAGCCAAAGAGAGTTTCATTCTCTGCAGCTCAAAATAATCCAGGATACCTAAAGTCGGGCTGGCAACCGACAAGAAACATATGACTTTGAACCAGCCATCGCCACTCCGACCAAACACGATAAGCAACAGCTCCCAAAATTCATTTGTAACCCGAATACATACATACATCTATTCACATGCCGTGAAGGGATTAACGATTGTTTCATCGCAAATCCACTAAATATGTGAATGAAAA
Source organism: Eumeta japonica (assembly GCA_005406025.1). NCBI lineage: Eukaryota > Metazoa > Arthropoda > Insecta > Lepidoptera > Psychidae > Eumeta > Eumeta japonica. The sequence continues at coordinate 7,403 of BGZK01004422.1, read as the reverse complement.
CGAATTCTCAATAAATCCATAAAACCGATTGCTATAAGATGTAAATATTCGGACATGTGAAATACAAAAATAAATGTTTATTTCCTTATTTCATAAAATCAAACACAAACATAACAGAATAAAGAAATTCAATTCATATACATAAGTATGTATGTATGTATGCGTAATAAATAAAATCTATTTTTCAGTATATTAAATTTCCTTAAAATTTCTAAATTGATTTGTTATTATTAAAAAACAATTAAAGAAAAGCGTTATACAAAATATATTTTTGTTGCTTCGCATTATGTTTATAAAATGAATTCTGCGATTGGAGATATGTGTGGATTTTTTGTTTCTGGCTCCATCATAGACTCTCGACAAATAGTTTTAAATACGCACGGTGTTGTTTTTACTCGCAATCACTTACGCTCAAGAGAAAGATAATTTTAATCACGCAATTTCACACGCAGCCAATGCAAAAAATCTTTGCGATCAGTTACGTCCATATTGAAATATGTAAATGAAAAATGTTGAAACTTGAACTGGCAAGCGAGGAAAATAGTTGGTGATTGATCGATCACCAACTTTGGGCAAACAAGAATAAACTTGTCCTATTTTGATCTATTATCACGTAGTCCATGTGTGGTTATTTTTCGTGTCGCAGCTGCACAAAATAGAACAATATGTTGCCGAGAATTATAAAATTAATATTTAAATCTGTACAATTTCTTCTGTAAAATTTGGAAAATTTTATTATTTTAAATCACGCTCATACTCACCATTCATAACTTTTAAATATACATATGCATAATAAAATTCATTTACTTGCAGACGATATTTTTACTACATCTGCACATCTCTGATCACAATCATCATGGTTGAGTATGTGAAAGAAGACAATAATTCATTCTTTGCCCCTTTTTATATTTTCCTTTTAATACCTTTCATTTTTATTTAATTTTCATTTGATTTCATTTAATTTTTTCTCTTTTTGATTTGCATTTCCATTTCAAAATATTGTGTCGCATTGTCCTTGTCTAAGAGCTGCAAAAGTAATGGCGGATGTTTGAGTGTATGAGTGCCAGTTAAATTGGGTCTGCTCTATGCAGCTTTTAATATTAAGTTAAAAAGTTATATTTGTATTGTAAGTTGAAAAGGAATTGTTTAAATAAACTGAAAGGTTGAAATGTGATACGAAAATCATAATCGAAAGAAGCTAACAAACTTTCAACGGCTGAATAATAATTTTAGTTTTTCTGATTTTGCTGTAACATCAGACAAAGTTGACATTGGAGACATGATACAACAACTTGATGAAAATATTGTATTGTTTGTTGCATTCTTAATAATTAACCTTAGATAATCGGAAATTTTACACGGTGCACACTAAAAGGCTGTATCAATTAATTCATTCGTATGTCATTCAGATAAAAAGAAAAAACAGAGTTCAACATAAATGAATGAATAATATTTAATCCAATTCCAATTCTCGATTATGCTTAAAATGTAAATGTAATGTAAAAAATCTCGGTATTGATTTTATAAATAAAAAATAATGCTGGTTAAATACATGGATATCCGGCTTGTAATCGTAGGAACAAATACCGCAATTGTAACAAGCATCAAACATTATATATCTTAGTAATAGTACAAATAACCAAAATATTCATTCAAATAAAGGGACAGTAATTGAAAATAGTTTAGTTGAAATCTTGTTTATTCATAATGGTTTTGCTCGAATATTTTGTAATCGCTTCGAACGAATGAGGCATATACGCATATATTTGTGCTATGAGCTTTCTGTTAAGAAAAAAAAATTGTTTGGAAATCCTGTACTTAATTGAGCGTATTTTGATTTCGTAACCCAGTCCTTAGCCTTTATATGATATAGGTTTCACTTATGTGCATCTGCAAGTCACCAAAATATCAAAGATATTTCTTCAACTAAAAAAAAAACGCGTATCATAATTCAAATCATATTAAAAATTATGGATTTCGTTTTGCCATTATCTTGTAAAATAGCCCACAGTGCGAAGGTTCTAATTTCGATTTTCATCAAATTTAATTTATAATAAAAGGAATCAGAAAATTACGAGTCAAATGGGTGAGTTTCAAGCAGGAATACGCAAAAATACACATGAACATGACGTTTGCGCTGACAGACACATACATGAAGGATCAGTTCCGCCAGGTCTGAAATAATCATGTCACACCCTAAATTTGAAATGTTAAATCATCATTACCATATTTGTTAATTGTTAATATTCATAAATTTTAAATCCTCTTTTCAGGATCAGGTTAATATGTCTTTTTGTTTGTAAAAAACTTTTATATTCAAACATACATATATGTTTGTTTACTCAATATACATACATATTTGTTGCCAATATTTCGATGCATCTCGGTGCTCTTCATCAGGGCAAACCTAAATTACTTAAACAAAAAATATATAAAATTATAACATAACTAAGAAATATCCATGTGATATATAAAATCCAATCAGCAAGTACATATGTATCTGGAGTTTTTCAAAATAACCTAACTCGAGATCGCATAATTTTACACTTTTTTAATCATATGCATAAGTTTTAAAGCGCATCTTTCTATCTTTTCAGCGTGTTTGTAGATAGTGTAGATCGAAGATATAGATGCCCCCAAATCAACCTATCTCGCAATTTTTACAGTCTGTTTATGACAAAAGAACCCATATTGAAATATGCTACAGGGCATAAAGAAATATATCATAACGTCAGATTCCAATAATTTACTGAAATTATTTTGACAAAACAACCTAATTGCACTTTGTTCTTTTATCAAATGCTTTATGCGAAAATAACACGTTTTTTTTCTAAAATTGACCTCTTTTAATAGCCATTTAGCATTAATTGTGACAGAACTACTTATGTTAACATGAGTGCTTTAGTGTATTTTGACAAAAAAAAACACACACACATCGGTTTTTCGACATTTTCCGGCAACTGTTATATGTGGAAAAAATATGTAGATTCGAAAATAGAGCTATTTGAAATAAGTATCATAACATTTACTTAGATATGTTCTGGGACGATTCAGTGACCCTAAAAAAGTTTTTGGTCCTCCTGTAAAATTCAGTTTTCGAAACTGGTTGTTTTGTCGTATTCCACAGATATATAAGCATATACATGTATGTAAATATGTATATGTATTTAAAAATAAACTTGATGCACTCCACCCACTCTCGAATAAAGCTGTTGTAACAAGAGTTGAAAGTTTACTAAATATATTCTCTATTCAATTATTTGTCCATATGCATAAGGACAATTTCTGAATCTGCCTTATAGTCCAATTTCCTATGTGGGAGTATTAACTTTCTCATCATGTATACCCCTTTAGTATTGTTCCCATGTTGTAATGCATTGGTATCGTTCATCATCTTGGAATATTATATTCGACTGGGAGAAATCTTTGGAATTCCCTCTAACTATTAAGACATCAAAAAAATAAAATAAGATTCCACACCAGCTGACTTATTTATTACCACATCTATCTCATTTGACCAAAAGAAGGCCTACTTCGTTTAGAGGCCCAATTTATTAGGAAATTGTTTTTCACTGTATCTCGGCTGATGTCAAGAAATTCACAAATCACATTTTTAATGGTCAGACATTATTCCTTTATTTACTTTTTTTCATCAAAAACGTTCTCGTTCACTTTAAAGATCGGTTTTCGCTAAATCGTAATGGTATATTAACCGATGTCCACAAATTTTATTGAATTTATTTTAAATACCCAAATTGTATTACCTTATTAACTTTTTTTATCAAATAACGTTCTGGTTCGCTGACAGGCCCGACTTCTTGAGAAATCGGTTTTTGCTATATCTAAACTATGTATGGACCGACGTCTGAAAATTTTAATGAATTTATTTTACATGGCCAAACTGTATAACTTTCTGATTTTTTGGCAAATAACCATCTGGTTCAGGCCCGACTTCTTGAGATATCGAGGTTCACTATATATTGGCTGGCCCCGGGGCAAGTTTGGTCTTGGTAAGTTGCAACACCTTGACGTTCTGCTATCGGGGTATAGAGGAGACTCGTTCTGGTAATGGCGTACCGAATCTCAGAGGAGAGAAGGCCTATGGCTGTGCTATAGGATTGCACTTCGAGCCCTACCCGAGGGTTATAATATCGGTACCATGGGGGTTGGTAGCCCCAGGGTGATTCCTAAGGAAAAACTCTGCCAACCGTGGTTGAGGTGTCTATACGGCTGCAACATGGTGGTATGTGGTGAAGTGAGAATGACCTGATCGCATATAGGCATTAGGCAAATATGTGTTTGCGGGTCTCAAAGGATCTTCAGGTGCTGTTGCCTACCAACAGACTGTTCTCGAGATTCCTGGGAGTGGTAGCCGCTAAGTTAAGGCACGATGCTTACCGGCTTCGGGCCACTTGTTCGGAATGCCAGCCTCTGGAAGGCTCGAGGGCAGAAAGGAGATAGCCCGAAACCCTAAGCAAGGTGTCTGTATATTCCATTATAATATATCAGTAAATTGCTACCTGTCATTGGCCAGGCATGGTGGTGTGACATGGGGTATTCACACTCTGTGGATTTGGTCCACCGTTAGGTTAGGCCCAGGTACTGACGCAAATCAAATTCACATCTATATCTCGGCTATATGGGACCTATATCAAAATTTTTTATAAATTAAATTTTTAAATGGCTGCGCTTAACTATTCCATATACTTTCTTTAATCAAAACGTTCTGGTTCGCCTACAGGCCCGACTTCTTGAGAAATCAGTTCTGACTATATTTCGGCTTTATATAGATCCATGTCAAATTTTTTTTATAACGTTGCTGGACTAAGCTATTCTATTTACCTTTTTTATATCGAAAACATTCTGCTCTTTCCAGGACTGATTTCTTAAAAAATCGATTTTCGCTATATCTTGCCTATATATATCGGCCGATTACAACAACTTTCCAAAATTTAATATCACATGATTGCGTTTTATTATTCTAGCTACTATTTTTTAAAAAAAATGTTTCAGTTCGCCAACAGGCCCGATTTTTTGAGAAATTGGTTTTCTCCATATTTCAAGAGCTTTTTCAGAAGTCTTTTTTGCTTCTCAGGGAACTTTTCCTTTTGGTCCCATATGGCCCATTTTCGAACTTAACCTGTTCTATCGTTCGCCATTGGATTAGTCCAAATTTAAGGAGTCTAGCTCTTCTCATTGGACTGGAGAATGTTTCCACAGACAGACGGACAGATATGCTCCAATCGTCTTAGTTTTTATCACTGATCAAGAATATAAAAAAAACTTTATGGGGTCTCAGATGCGTATTTCACTGCGTTACATACGGAATGATGAAAATATACCTCCACTTTTGGAGGGTATAAAAATTTTGCAACAGAATGAAACAAACGCTAAAATCGATACGCTGGTTGAGTATCACAAGAGTACGCTCTAACTAAAGGGAAGTATTTCAAGTTGTGTTTGTTTTCTTATATTAAAACTGTTTACTTTAATAGTAGTCTGTTTAAGTCTTCTCATTTTAGTTGTTATAACAGATGAGTATTTCTTGTATTTATTTATTTGTAAAATTAATGTATTTTGTATTATAACTGCAAGTAATGAAGATCAACTCACAGCAAAAGTTGTACAATTTATATATATAATTTTTTGTCATTTGCACTAGTTTGTGAAATTTTGTGTATTATTGAATAAAAGCTTTCAAGCTTGATTTTAGGTTTGATTCTTTGGTTTTTTAAAGCCGTGTCTTTTAATTATGAATATCAAATACAAATTGACAACACATATTTGACGTTTTATGTCACACTTTTCGTTGGAAATTGCCGTCTATTTACAATTCTCGAAAAAGGGCTCTTCAGGAGATAATATAATTTTGACGTTTGCCATACATGTTAATGAATTTATAGCCAATCTAGGACGGGGTAAAACTTAATATGTTATTATTTTTTCTCTGCATCTGGTGAAATTTTTTGTAAATCTTGAGCTTACTCCTAGGAGGAAACAGTGGCTATGTAACGCTTGCCATTACATTGACTGTCACAACACTAACTGGTTGTGTGCCAGTACATGTTATCAAAATATTACAACAATATAAGAATATATTTCTGTAGATGAAATTAAGTAAATAAATAAATAATATTAACATGATTTCTTTGATAACATCTTGATCACATAACATTGTCGACAAGATTTTTTCAATTTTGAGGGTTTCGCTCGTTCCCTACAAGTTGCAACATGCAAATGACTTAGAAGCCCCCAGACCATTTTATTTTTGCCTACTAAATCTTTTTGGTTTTTTTTAACGCAATTCTAGTATAATCTTTTCCTATTTGTTAATGGTCGAGTTAATATTTTTATACATTTCATTTTCATATGTGTTCACTTTATCTTATCTACTATGTATTTAACGATATTTCTTTTCAGTGAAATTAAATGAAAAGTTCAACAATTGATCCAGTTTAGAGCGAAATTATAAGTTTTTCAAGAGAAATTAATAAGCCATTTAAAGCAACACCAGTTTCGAAAGAAAATGGGAAATTCTATTAATAAAGATTTTTATGTTGAACAAACTTTGGGTAAAGGGAATTTTTGGATCTCATGCATGATACCCTGCTATTGATTATTAAAGTTAAATATGCATATATTATCCAGTACTAATTAGTGTAATTTACAATACTTATTACCGATTCGAAAATATGGGTATACTGGGAAAGTTAATAAGCGAGATTCTTCATATTTCTCGATTACTTTATTGATTCAGCTTTTTCACAAACCAAAGCCTACAGCAAGAATCGAACCTGTGACCTCATAGTGTTAGTCAGGTGTTCCACCTACACAGCCAGCGAGACGCTTTCATTTATTTTGCTTGAAACAATCTAAAAATTAATTCTCAAAAAAAAAAAAAAAGAAAAAATATGTCACTCGCTGAACTACTTGCATCTGCGTAAGCGAAAGGGAATGGACTACATGCATAATTAATTAAAGGTAACTTTTTCGCTCCATGAAGCTTATTTTGTGCTAAAGCAATTATCACTAAAACCTATAAATTCTGTTTAGCGGCATTTAGTGACGAATACAATTTGTAACCTATGTTTCCAATTTAGCAATATCTTAAAATTGAATTCATCTTATTTTTAGCTTTTAATTTCACTGCTAAAACTTAGCTATTTTGTTGAACTTTGGCATTATAGAGCATAAAATTAAATAAACTTAGCAATGGAATTAGAAGCTGAAATCACGAATTTAATTTAGAGAAATGCAAATTAAGAAACTTAAGTTACAGAATTGTATTCGTCATAAAACCATAAATATAATTATGGATTTTTAGCGATGGAGATGTAGCTTTAGCAATTTACAGTTTCGTAATACATGATATTTTTATTGCTCATCAATGCGAACTGTATTTT
>BGZK01004421.1:0-13820 GCA_005406025.1 Eumeta japonica | reverse complement strand
CCCAACTCGCGCTGCAATTTCATTATCTCCGCTTTCAATCAATAGAATAAAGGAGCCGGCCGCGAGTAATGGTCCGTGGAGAGCCGCCGGTCACGGTCCGGCGAAACGATCACGTGCCGCACACGACCCGCGACCGCTCGGCCACAGTGGCCGCGGCTAGCGGGCGTTGGGCGAACGTGCGTTGGGAATATTGTAACTATATTGGGCGAGTGTCTGAGGTATTCGTGCGCCTTAAACGCACGTTAAATAACAAAGGTTTTTCTTATACGTAAAAGTGTCTTAGTGACTTTGTTAAATTTTAATCTAAGTCATATATATTCTATTAATGATCCATTTGCTTTGTCCTAATTCAGTCGTTAATTTTGAATGTAGCGAATTTAATAGTGTTAAAAAATTGTTTTAGTTCTAGATAAAGACACAGATTAATAATTTGACTTCTTAGATATAGAAAAAAGTATTTGTTTAACACGAATAATTTAAAAAGGTTAAGTGACAAACTATTTATTTTTTATATTGCTCATTAAATTAACAGATAAAACACATATTAATTTAAAACTCAAATCAATGGACAAAATATTAAGACTTGCTATAAATTCTTGTTCTGACCCTATGAATTTTACAATAATCAAGATCTTCATTAATTTTCCAGCTCTCAATTTAAGACTTAATATTTTGATTGCCTAAAGAATTATATTAGCCACCAGTATGAAATATATAAATGCAAAACTGGTATAAAATCTGCAAGATAGAAAATTTCATTTTGGATTAAAAATTATCTATATAATGAGCATAATAATCCAAAGTTTATTATGCTCATTATATTAAAAATCGTTCAAGCATAATGTCTTTTCTTACGTAAGCATTTTGTGCATGCAAATATTGATTTGTAGCTAGGTTTTATTCAAAGAAACATAATGCATTAAAATAAACGCGTGCTTTATTATTTATTTTAATAGCATAGTCGAGAAGCAAGCGAGCAGGCGAGCCATCAAAGAGCATGGTCACAGCTGCCCATGGACATCCCAACCCAGGAGTCACCAGTGCTGTTTTGACCTCTTGAGAGGGAATAAAATATCTAACGAAGGGGATCTGTTTGTCGAAGCAACCCTAAGTACGAGTTGTCAAGGTCTTTCTCTCAGTAGTCCCATGAACTATATATTTATCTCAAAGGACACAATTTTGAAAAACGACAATAATAAAAATAACTTGCTGGTTTGCTCAGTTTTTTATTTTGTTAAGGACTTTCAGATTGTACACGAAACTTCAAAAAAAAAAAGTATTTGTACGACTCATAATGCAAAAGCACTTGAAAGTTATTTTGCTTCTTTCTGAGAAATTTACATTTCTAATTTATTCCTTACAAAACATTAAGTAGAGATAACACAATTTTTCACATTAATATGCAATCTGTTTCAATGAAAAAAATTTATTTGACAAGACAAAAAGATAGTCTCCGTGGCCTATAGCTAAACTCGAATTGCGATCACTGAATGCTTTTTTTACAGTATAATTTGTCTTAGCGTGTAGACGCCGTCTATTGTGTTTCTTGAAGAGTACGTCGCTGGGAAAGTCGGAGTTGTTATGTTAAGAGCATTATAAACAGATGTTCATGATACCGTTGTCTAAATACTGACATTACACATAAAATTAACGTTAAATTACAAATCATCTAAAATGAAATTGGTCCCTTTTGAATGACATGACATGATATACGAATTGTAAAGTTAAAATCAACGAATGACGTGGATCGGCGGAAGCTAAACATAGATGATGCCAATACAGCCAGGAACTTTGTTATTCAGTGTGATAATATGATTGCTATATTCAATTTTCTGTCATTCTTTGGGATTTTTCTTTCTGTACCATCATAAAGCGTGATTTTATAGAAGTTCCGTCTCATAAACCGTTCTTTTTATAAGTTTTGCTTTAATATTAGTTTAAAATTTTTAATTCCATTGAAAATAGAAAGAATTGCAAATAACATTAAGTATTTGTATTGATCGATAATATATGCTAATGCTTAATTGAATTCAACAACTGAAGTTGTGAAACTATCACTATTAATTTTGCTCAACTAGAATTGATATTTACCTATCTGTTTGCTGATTTTCTCCTAATCGTTATCTACGAAATGTTTGCCGTATAACATAACGGATTGAACCCACCTTGAACGGAAAGTTCTCCTTCGGTAATAACTTTTAATCAAAGCTTCTGAATTTTGCGATGTATGAGAAAGTGGTGAATACCTATTTCATCACATTTTACAACATAAGGACGCCTCTGTTTTGTTGAAAATATTTCAACTTCTAATACTGTGGGGAAAGAAGAGAAAATGTATTTACTTTGAGAAGTAATTACGATAACTTCGACAATTAGCAACCCGTGAAGATTACTGACAGGGAAAACTAAATATGTTGATGAAATATTTAGCAATTGGTCACTCCACTTAACGAAGTAAGTCGCATAGGCATGACTCAATATGACCTGCGCAACGGATACGTTTAGGATTCCTTACGCAAAGGCTGCCAACGGCGTCCTGTTCCTAAACACAGGCCATCTGTCTGTCCGTCCGTCCGTCTTCTACCTGTAAATGGTTGTAACGTTTGAACAGTAATAGGTAGTCAATCAAAAGTTTCAAAAAATAGATATTATTATGGCCAAAACCTTCACAGATAATGAAAGGAACAAAACAGTAGAAAACTAAGGATAATTCCCAAACAAGAATCGAGTTCATTTCAAAGTTTTCTATGATTTATTATAAAATCAGTGATGGATACATACAAGCAAACAATTTTGTATAATTATACTATAAAATCTAAAATAAAGTAACAAAAAATTAAAACGAGCCAAATATATGTTAGAGTTGAGCTTAGAATTACGAAAAAAAAAATCTGAAAAACTGTTAACCGTGTGGACCGTACCTAATATATTATCGTCCCATTATCGAGCTGGTAATGCACGAAAATATAATTATTAACAATAAAATCTGTCTTTTTCATCTTTTATTTAAAGATTTAAATGCTATATGTTATCAATGAAAAATATAATAGAATTCCAAAACCACTACAAATTTCAAAGTTATTTATATAAAAATCTTTGTTTTAGACAACCCTATCTCTCGAACAAATCAAGCAATTTTAATTCCATTTGCGGCATCGATGAATTGTTTTAATTTTAAAATATGACGTTTGTAAAAAAAAGTTTTTTAAAAACTAACTCTCATTACTCTTAATAAAAAGAACAAAAAAGAAAAAATAATTTAATTCTGGTAAGAAATGTACCATTTTAATGGTATATTATATCACATTGTTAAAAATAAAAGCGTGTTGCATTTGACGACAAAAGAAATAAATAAGTTGTATCGGATAAAACGACGCAACCCAACGAATTTGGGTTCTACCCAAACTCGATGGGTTGCGTCGTTTCATGCGGAGTTCTATGGCCACCTCCCAGCTCCATCATCAGATCACCTCCATGTCATCATAATATTGCATTGTCACACGATGTACATACATGTGCAAAAGTTCAGCGTGATCGGAAACCGGGAAGTGGGTCAAATTTAACTTGCAAAACTCGAATACAGACGAACAAGTGAAAGTAAATAAAAGCTTGTAAAATCGAACCTGCTACAAAATGTTGTGTTAAAAAATTCTTGACATCCATTGACAGCCATGCCCCCAAACTAATCAACCGATTTTGCCTGTATTTACAGCATACGACGCAGTTTCTCTTTGATAGAATAGAAAAATTGATCTAACTTCATGTATAAAAATTGTTTGAAAGAACATTTCTATAAAGATATCTCTCGAACAAAACGACCGGTATCGATTTAGTCCGCAACATTCCATGCGATTTCTTGCAGGAGAGCTTAGAATTTCTTATTGATGGATTTACATTTTCATTTACATTACATTTTCATAAATAGTAGTGTTTAGATTTAAGTAGTAATCGATATACCCATTTAAAGTTGTACAAAAATTTTCAGGAAATCTAAATTGATTGAAACGTTTTCGAATATCACGATTATTCCGTTTCCCAACGGATTTAGGAACGGATCAAAGGTCAGGAGAGGTTTACATGCATACACAACACGCGCACACGTACAGGACATTATCGTAAACACATTAAGAATACACCTAGGACCTCAAAACATGGAGGTAGAATAAAACTATAACAAAAATCGAACAGAGAACATTTACCGCCTCAAGTTAAAAATCTTTTTCTGAACAAATAACGCAGATACCCACATTGGGTGTGGTATTTGCCTTATGTTATTAATACGAAAGCTTCACTGCACGAGTCCAATCTAAGTTTTGCTGGTGTTTCATTTACCTTTCTATTTAAACGTTTTAGTTATCATTCTCAGTGTTCATGGTTCAGTTTTGAGAAATTGGTGAAGTTGAATGATCACATATTTCTAATAGCGAATACATTAAAAATCAGTCTTAACGACTACTGTCCCTATGTAAACCGCCTTGTCCGTACTCGCTAATTTCTATCCAAAGATTTATTTTATTAGTACACAGTAATTAAAACACGGATAGTATTTAGAAGAAATTTATATTAATGTACACCATAGTGACTACGCTATTACTAAATGCCATTTTCAAATTGAATCCAATCGACCTTATTCAACGTCAATCCCGGCGCGCCGTTAATCTACGAGCGGGACCGATGTAGACGAAGCTTCAGCCCGTTTGTCGAAACGGGAAAGATCAAATATTGAGGTCGGAAACAAACGAGCTTGTGTAAAACTTTTTAGGGTTGTCAATGAAGCAAAAGAGGTATGTGAAGATCGTACCGTGTGGAGATTTGTGATCTGGGCCTACCCTCTGAGAAATTAATGCAAGATTGTTGACGAAATTAAAAAATGTGGTGTCGTGGGACACCAGGTAGGAACGAAGTTCCTTCGGCTAATGTAGAATCGACACAATTTGCAAAAAAAAAATCGTGCTCAATTTTATGTAGGTTTTCTTGATTTTTCTCTTAAATTTTGCTGATTAGTTTTATTTAAGTACAGGAAAGTATTTAGGAAATTCAGTATTTTAGGAAATAAAATAAATTACGTAAAATAAAAAAATCGTAGTTCAAATTATCAACTAAAATAACAAAATATGTCTCTTTATTTTGTTTGACAACACAAAATTACATAGAAATAGAATAATTTCCAATATTATCACTGTCAATTGCATTCAAGTCACTTGTTAGTTCACTTGCCATTGTTACTATATTTATTATTGTTTTGACGATTTGAAATTATATGAAAATAAACGTGCCTACTCATGAGTAAAATGTATCTATAATGTGAATATTAGCCACGTGCTTGTCCATGAATTCATGAGTATATACTATGCATTGGCGGGGTGGAGTGGTAATAGAGAGAGAAGGGATGAGAGGGCGAAAAGAAAGAGGGAGAAAGAGAAAGTTATAATACACTACTTGCTGTATATACGACTGTCGCGCCTGCGCACGTCTCATTTAACGGTTTTATTTCACGGACTTTTTTTACGGTTTTACTATCACATTTTTTTCAGACTGGTCGCGCAGCAAAATCCCTATCTCCTCCAAGCCCGCCGTAAGGAACTTCGTTCCAAAAAAATGCATAAACTGACAGAAATTCCAAATAAGGACCGTATTAAACTGATTACTAATGAGCGATTTTTTATATTTCCCGATTTTATTATTGTACTATGCAGTGGTAAATATTTTTAGTCTCGCACAGGGCCAGAGAGCGCATGAGGAAATCAAGGTATACACCAGTCCCTCTTTATGCGTATACATTAAGTGCACTGTATATGCAAACCAAGTACACCAGTGAATTCAACACAGAATTAATGTTAGATAATTCGGAACTATCCTGCAGCACAATGTAGAAGATGGTCCCGAGGAATAAAATTGCACTTACCCCCAGACCGCGGCGCAGGACAGCGCATCAACTTCTCTATCTTCACCAGCGACTCGGAATATTTATATGCGTATATATTTAATTTATAGTAGCGGACGATTTTATGTCCATCTGGTTGCTGACCGATATTGTTCAAGTGTTGCGGTATGAAAGTGACGTACAGTGAGTGGTATATAATAAGTTCTAAGATGTATGAAGACAACCCAGTGACTTAGCAAATACGACTGTAAACGAAATTGATAACATGAACATTGAAATTCTATAGTACATAGCAAATGACAACTCATACGCGTAAATAAATTCAAATCTGTTTGCATGTGCTAAAATATGGACTCTTATAATGACAGATAAATTCAGTATACAATAAGATGATTAACTAATTTCAAACACTTAACTTGTAGTGCTCGAAAGCTGAACAAACTTCGCTAGATAAAAGCACGCACAACGGAACGAGATCTAGAGGACCCGAGTTCGCGTCCTTCGGATAGGAGTTTATCAAAGCTAGGAATTAAGAGAAGGACCTTTCTTTACCTGCCACACAATGCTTTCCTTTCTTATTTACTTTCTTTATAAGTGGCAACATCTCCAACGGTTCTTAAGCTATGTTTATGTACTGGCAATGACCGGCGTATTTATTATAGTTCCTAAATATTTCCTTCTTCGGTTAGTCCTAACACCTAACGAGTCTGTTTCGATCTAGTTGAAAAATAGTTCGATAGAAATGACCACAGAAATCGTTCAATTCCCGTGAAACCGGCTTACGTGCATAACTTATATTATTTCTTTGCGATAATTACATATAAATGTATATCCTAGACTTGTACCTGTCTCGCTGTTAAAGTAGGTAGAAACTCAAATAGAGGAGTTCCTAAAATACTTCGATTCTTCATCATTTCATTTCATAGTCATAAGAAGCACACTCTTTATATTTTTGATCGGTAAAGCCATTCTGTGGCCAACTTGGCTTCGGCACGAAATGAGTCGGCTTGACTGATGGGATAGCAAGTCATAGAATACAGATGTGAAGTAGTAGTTTCCGCTGTTTCGTTTCGTCCAATGAATGAGAATTCCGGTGGCCGTCTTCCTATTCCATCAATTCCTAATTAGATATTCCATTCGTACCAAAGAGTAGCGATGACCACCTCCTCTCAAAATAAGACAAACCTAGTTATCTCAAGCTTCTTCTACTCAAAAATTACCTTGAAGCCCTACTATTCTGCAGCAGACTGCACATCAGTTTTGATGATTTACAATTCTGAATTAGTAACTACTAGCCAATGTTTTATAAAAAAAATATTATTGATAAATTGCAACTATCACTAATATCCAATGATTATAATTTTTGTATATTAATAGACAAACATTTCACTCTTTGTTAAAGCTTTTAGCTTTTTTCTATAAATATTACTTGATATATTTGAAAAAGTACAGTTTAAAAAACTAAAACTCGACTACGATGGTAAAGTAAACGATTGATGAGTGTATAAAAAGCAGAATGTTTTGTTGAGAAATGTCGGTTACTTAATTTTCATAATTCATGAAAATCCAGTAACCAATGCATAGGTGATGTTGATTTGCGAGGCGGAAGACTCTTATTTAGGTATTATTCAGTAAGCATGGGCTTTCATTACGAAACACCTACCTTATTTTATACTTATCAGTTGTTCTTTCCTTCATAGTTGAGTTTCAGTTTAGTTTGTTTTCATTTTACACTTTTTTATAACCTTATATACTTGTAGAGACATGCATATTTTTATGTGTCACAGAATAATGATATGTAGGTAAAACGCTACAATACGCCCCACTGCGCCAACACGCAGGCAAATACAGATACCAACAGAAGCGACACGCACGGCGTCTCGTCAATCGCTTGTCAACAAGCTAACAGTTATGTGTCGTAATTTCTATTTATTTAGATAAAACATCAAAATCTTTGTAAAGTACTTCGGAATAATTTGCAATGAGTACCATAAAATGTCATCTGCCCACATTAGATGGTGATTTTTTTCATGCAGATTTTTACTTACAACTACGCGTTTACATTTAAGATACCTATTTTTGACGTGCTGATTGCAGTGAATAACCTTCTATGGCGTCCATGACACGACTGGAGCGTTCGTAATCGTAAATTTACAAAACGCCCCTTTCATTATGCAGTATAATGCGCGCCATCACCAATGCGGCATATTATAATATAATCTGTATACTATACATCCCCCGCTGAAGAAAAAACAAAAGGCTGTAGTTCTGACGCCCGTAGACCATACACAAAAAAGAAAAGCGACAGAAAAGAGTAAGAAAAAGGTAATAAATGCAACGTAAAAACACCAAATAAATTTGAAAAAAAAAAGAGAAACAAAGGAAAGTAAAAAAGAAAAATTCCAAAAAAGAAAGTGTCTGTTCTCTCTTCGTCATAAGAAAGCAATAATGTTGAACAAAATTGTATCAGCTCTTTGAACGAAGATTCGTTTGATCAAGAAGAAAATAAGTGCACTGAATGTACAGAAAATTATTATTGCACGACTCCTAAAGAGGATTGGATAAAATGTTCGTCATGATGTATCCAGCAATAATTTTGTACCATCTACAATCCTCTTTGCAATCTTTGTGGTGAAAAAGCTAAACAAGAAGCTGTCAATATGTTCAAAAAGACAAAGAAATAAAATAAATATTCTGCAATGTAAAGATACCATATAAAATGACTATGGTGATTAAGAATCTAGTCTCAACATAATTTCTAAACCTAATTGTTAACTTTTTGTTACATAAAAGCTTGAGTTTATTTGTTCAAATTCGTTCTATGTTTGTTACAATTACAGTGGGGTATTTTGTAATAGACGTGAGGCGTATCACCAACACAGCGTTACAAAACGCCCCACCTAAGGTTTAAAAAATTTTTTCAACTAATATGTTAGGAAATATCAAAGTCGAGCACTTATTTTGTAGTTTAAATACTACGTTTTACATTTTTAATAAAATACATGATCGAAAAAATTTTAGAAGTCATTTTATTGGGCATCACGTAAAAGTGGAGTGTATTTTAACGTTTTCCTATATTTCAATATACAAGTAAAGAATATATGTATATTCGGATTTTTGCTATGATTGTTAGCTTGCAGATTAATTTGGTTTGGATTCTAAAAGCTTATCGATCCTAAAATTTGACGACACACCTGGTTTTTGTCCCTTAGAGTATTACACAAATGACATTAGGCGCTTTTATTTAATATGACGTCACACAATGACACGTGGAACTCTCACGAAAAGATAACAAACACTTTGTTTACTCAAAAACGCCCCACCTAAGGTTAAAAAAAAATTTTCAGCTAATATGTTAGGAAATATCAAACTCGAGCAACGTAATACGCGATACAAGTAAAGAATATATGTATATATAAACGTACATATATCTTATATATATATATATATATATATATAAGACAAAGATAAGAAACGCTTCGTCTATTCAAATATATATACTTATAATATTTGGGCAAACGATTTCAAAACGAAACAAATGGAGAATTTAGGTGCTATACGGAATCAGATGAACATATTTACATACATTATTTTTATTTTGCTTCATTTTTTGTTTTCCTGCAGTCGACTAAAATAGAATGTCCAAAAATGCGTGAACATGCAAGTACATGCTATGATAGTCCATCTAAAGTAAGAAATAACTATAAATCTATTCGATAAGTGAATTAAATTTGAAGCAAACTGCACAGACATATTTGTTTATTAATATTTCTTTACAAGTGTAAGTATTATTTATTAAACCTTTGCTACCAAACCTATTTTTCTAAAATTATTTTTTTTTCTCAATCTGTTTAATTATTGTAGTTAAAAAGGACCAAAATTGAAATTGATTATGAAATATTTCCTATTGTTATTTTCATAACTAGTATGAAAAGATTTGATTATGTTTGAGGTAAAATAAGAATTTTTTTTTCATTTTATTAAGAATTGCTTCTCGAAACGGACCACAGTATATTAACTTACAATTAAATTTCAAAATTCCACAATTGAAACATTTCAAACCTAAGCATATCGTAATCTGGTATTAATTATACATGAAATTAAAGTTATTTCTAAAAAATACTTTCTTCCAAATTTTTCGTTAACGATATTTCTCGATACCTCGATTAATCGATATCTCGATTTGATACAGTTTGCGAGATCGACGTTGCTTGCTGAGCAAAATAATTTGTAATTTATCGGTAGAGTAATTTAAGAAATATACTGAAAAATTCTATTTAACTTTTTCAACGCGCACACACACATGCACACGCAAACGCGCGCACACACACACACACACACACGGGTGGGGGTGTGTATAATTAACCTCTCATAACTTTTGAACGGAGTAACCCATCGAAACATAGTCTGCAACATTCGAAAGAGGTCCACTCATCTTAGACTTTCTTAAACATTGAACCTGAATGAATTGATATGAACCTTGAAGCGTCCATCTCGAAATCGAATCGCTAAATATTCTCTACACGCTTACGCCGTTCTTACAGCCATAACTTAGTTTATACGGTAGCCACAAATATCGCGAGACCAATCATAGCATACCAGTACCGTGGCTATGTATTTGACTGCGATTGGTCGACTATGTAATATTTCATTACGTGAAGATATGTACGTATATATGTATGTATATATATAATAAATGAAACATTTAAAATCACAGAGCAGAAAACACACCAGAGATTTCCAAATCGTGTCATTTTCGGTTTTCAACATGCGCCGTTCAGTACTTGGAACTGATCAAACTCCTGTCGAATTTCTCAGTCCTCCAAATGGATTTTCACTACTTTTCAGGCGCAATCACACCAAATATGGTGGTTCGCACTGAACCTGTAATGGTTTGCAACCATTCCTTTAGGTTTAATTGCAAAAGCATTAATACAGAACTTGCACTCTTTGTGACTTGACACTATTTTTTCGCTGAAATCATCAATAATTTTTAATTTCATGGATAATTGTTCGAGCAACTTAGTACATTACTGCAAAGAGGGACTATGATTCTCATTTAAGTTATCGCCACTCTATTTACAATCAGCGATATTCGCTATCCACTTTTGCAAGGGAGCTTATTAACAGCTTATTCATTCTTAAAAGCCAGGCAAGGAGGCAACTTCTCTGGTATTGCGGGTGCCCATGGGCGGCGGTGATCACCTACTCTGTGACTGTGCTGATTCTGTGTTCTTTCTCGCATGATCATTTATCTCGTAATAAAGGACCAACGTGTTGACTCCCATTTGTTTATCATTTACAAATGCTATAAAAACAAAATTGTACTATAATGTTTGAAAACATATATTTTTATATATTGCTGAATTACAATACATTGTGTTCTACAAATATGCATGTGTTAATTTAATATATTATGTAAATTTATCATTTTATATAATGACAGAGTGTGTTCAACAACTAATGAACCCACTTATTATATTATTCTTAAAAGAAAAAATAAGACAAAAATATAAGCCTCATGATTTCCGTATTACGTTAGTTGACATTTCATTACGCAGTATTTGGCGAAATCGTGTGGAACACAGTGAGTTTTTTTTCGTATGGATCTTAGTCATTTCCAATCCCTTATTAATTAGGGTTCCGGACCTTGAAACGCAAAAAAGTACTAAAAATTCTGTGTTTGTCTATGCACATATCGCGATTGATTTTTTTCAATAGCTTCTAGTTAAAATTCAGCATAATCACACAATTGTAGTAGCTGTTTGATCGCATCTATATCCCGTGAATTTTTTTGTTTTACACACGATGTGAGCTAGATTTTAAATTAATTTTTAACCTACATTCAAAGACATGCGTTGAAAATAACACTCGATCCTTATTTCCGAAGTTAACGAAATAAAATCTATAATAGATCATGCTAATAGCCTGATATTATAACGGAAAAAGATACGAATTGCGAAAGATATAGAAAGAAAATCCAAATATATATATATATATATATAATAGCTTCTAAGAAATATAAACAAATTAAAGTTTATTCGGTCTCTAATATTGTAATTAGTAAATTATACGTTACCACATTATAAACATTCTTTAATCTACACGAAACCCTCCACACGCATTTTGAGTCCGACCTTTGAAAGCTTTCATTCTATTTATCGGTCACATCTTTCTTAGGATCTCGATCACTCAAACGTATAAAATTACGATTCTATTCAGTTCACTTATCATTGTTAATTCTGTATAATCAATTCGCAGAACTTTACTGGACGTATTAAAAAATAGTCATTAAAAATCACTGAATAAAGTACTGAGGAAAAAAAAATTCAGTTTAGCAGATGGCGTAAAATTATTGAATATTCAAACTCCTGCCAGATTTCAAGGCCATCAGTCTTGGACCTCCGTTTTATTAAGTAGTTTTGACGGAACGATATTTTAATTTGCCCTTTTCATTTAGTTCTGCGAATAAAGAGACTAAGTTACTTTATTTTTATGGAAATATCTCGAAAAGTTCGTTGGAGACGTGAAAAATTGCCATTCATTTTTCATTCTCAAATGAACTATATCTCATGACGTTATCCGCGAGGAATAGAGACTAAAGTTGAAAATATATAATTTAATGAACGTGTGATATGTGAAAATAATTACTTTAAAAATGTAATAAGTCACCAGGAGAATCCTTAGTTGTTAACGGAAATGCGTTTCGCGAAAATGCAAGTCACGGCGTGGCTTGTCAAAAGTATGTGCGAAATTCGCGCAGGTTAAACCTATAGAATTAGAACTAAGTTGTTTAGACGCATGCAAGCGAAGGATTCTAATGCATTTTATAGTTTCACCCAGATTACAGAGTTATTGGTTAGGTTTTCATTCATTATTATCATCACTGCTTATTTCGAACGTTACTTCATGTAACAAAATAGATCCTATTACCTAGCCAGATAACATAGTCATGAATCAAAAAAAGTTTAAGTTAGTTAAATCGTTATTGGGTGAATAGGGCATAAACGGACAGAGAGACAAAGACCCTTTCTGTTTTATCATATGTATAGATAATATTATATCGTCAAACGTCCAATTTTAATTTTTCTTGAATCCAAATATTATAGACAGTGAAAAAATCGTAGATGTATTAAAATCTGTTTCTTAATAATTTAATTCGTTGGTATGAAATGTTCTAACCCAGAAAAACATTTTTATACCAACATACGACTCTAAGGATAAATTCATGTGCTGATATTTATGCTTTCATAAAAAATATCGAAGTGAACATAAGACTCTAAATAAAATAACTCTATATGAAGCATTTTTATAGAAGACTAAATAAATGCCAAACTCACTCGAAAATAGAATTATTGGCATCTAAAGGGTGGATGATTTTAAAAATCTTGTTTTTAGAAGCTTTCATTTAAATATAATTTCAACTGCGCAGTTTGACGTTACTTTTAAAGTTATCCGGTAATGTTTTATTTGTTTTTATCTTACTAAGCCCTTAGATTTGAGTGTTTTCAGTTATAATGCATGAACAAATGGTGATACGATACTGGACTGATTTATTTTAGAAAAATCTAATAATAGTATTAATGTAACTAAGAAACCTTTGCATACATAATTTTGATAATGGTGTTAAAAAAATCTGAAAATCAATTAGTTGATATAAACTTAAATATTAATTAGTATCATACCAAAACGTTGAAAACTCGTCAAAATCATCAACACTGAACACTGTGAAAACCGTTTTCAATTCGGATCAGTTATTGCTGCTTTCATACGAGGCATTCTCCGTCATATTGAAGCAGAACTTAATCTAGAATTAAAGTGAAACAAAAGAAACATGTATACGATTAAATTGATTTTTATGAAAACATTAAGCAATCATGGTAGCAGTGTCGTGGGCGGGTGACGTTCGAATTGATAGATATCGCTTAGACTTGGA
>BGZK01004420.1:0-13844 GCA_005406025.1 Eumeta japonica | reverse complement strand
CAAGTATTAATACTTTCAATGGAATTTTAGGGATAAAAATATAAATACATATATTAAAAACGCCAAGTTGCTTAAGATATCAAATTATTATTATATTATTATACTATTATACCATAGACAGACTGACAACGTTAATTTCCATTAGGGACCTTTTAATTTTCACTCGTGCATTATCCCTTTCTAATGTGAATTTAACTCAGTCATAAATACACAAAGTCCAACTGCGTTTATGCTAAATTCAGCTACATAATATGGCAGCACCGTCGATATCAATCAGTTGTTTACATTTTGTTTGCTATTGTGAATGAAATGCATGAATGAAAAATGGAAATATAGACAAAACATTTAAGCTAATTGATTTGTTTTCTTAAATATTTATTTTATGTGTAAATTATGTATTCTGGGTGTAAATATTACAAAAAGCAACACAAAATTAATTACCTAATAATTATTCTATCATCTGTCCTAGGGCATTATTCACTTTAGAATAAAATATTATGACACTTGCTGAACGTAGTAAGAGAAGCTCCCGATCCCGAAGGCCAAACCCGGTTTTGGGCTTCTGCCTCAAAACCCCAGGAAATTCCTTGGCAAACCATTAAATATACACAGAAAAAAATATGACCATTTTTTTTCTTAACAAATATTGTTTGTAAAACATTTTTCTCCAATTAATAATTTGTTTTAATTTTATTATTGTTTTTGTTGGCTTTTTCAAATTTATGGTATAATTATATGTGTGTATGTACATACGTATACACTGCAATCTACATCACATACACACAGACATATTTGCGTCGTAAAGAAATGTTTGTCGCGTATTCTATTACTGCCTGTTATAGATAGTATAATATTTTAATAAGAAAAAGGTTTTTCTTATTGTTTTTTACAAAGTTGTGGCATTTAAATTTGACAATTTTGTGATAGGTTCCCATCACAATCAAAAAGTAATTGCGATTACAATTTAGTAATAGAATACGAAATTTATTTTTTTCTGTGCAGTAAATGCAATATGGACTAGATATTTTTTATATTTGTATATATTACACCGTTAAAATTGTGCGAAGTATATAAGACATTCCCATATTCCATTTGTCATCATCGTCGTTGACACCAGATATTGCTGTACATGTACTAGTATTTGAAAAAAAATTAAATACTTTTTTAACATTTGTGAATATTCGCATCGCATTCATTTCAAAATTGAAATGTAGAATAAGCCTCCTGATAAGTGGGTGCATTGCGAACGAAAATCATGTGATACCAAACAACAAGTTAAGCGACAGTTATGTACGCTTACAAACCTGTTTTCCAAGTAGACCGATATTTTTGATAACAGTACCTGTTAGGCTTTAAAAGTTTCTATAAGAAAAGGAACATGTGTTCCTATGCAATAAAGAAATAGTGCACGGAAATTAAATTCTTAAGATATATTTGAAATATAGTTTTTATTTATCAAAACCTATAAAGGTGACTTTGCATGACGATATAAGTATTACGACATGTCAGAAAAAATTTTTAACTGTCAGTTTCTTTTTTTTATTTTTTGCTACAAAATCAAATCGTGTAAACGTAAAAAATACTAACAGAATTTTCTTTTCATCTTAGTGTACGGAAACGATTTCATAATATTTGCATCACACAAAGTCGTTCTACTTTGTATTATCAAGCGTACCTTTAACGATTTTTAAGATAAAAGAAAAAGCAAAAATTTGTATGAAATTCTAGAACTTATAACATGAATAATTATTCATATATGGGCCTGCAAAAGGTTTACAGGTCAGGGATTGTTTTTTTACTAAAAACGGGATCACAAACACTTAACATTTCATTGTGAATGATGTCAAAATGTTACTTATTTTCTCATACAAATTATTTATTTAATGTGAACTTATTGTCTAAGCTTTACATATAAAGTTTTTCTTTCAGAAAATTCTGTGTTTGTTGATAACAGTGAGTAGGAGAAAGGACGAGTGAATTTCAATTACAGTCATTTCATGTACTCTGAAATTATTTTTTGTTTTGTCATTCGTTTATGTTAAACTAAAAAAATACTTCAATTTCATTCAGTGTGTAGACACGAACGAAAGTTTCAAATGAAATTAGGATAAATTTCTGAAAAAAAATTTCATGTGTGAACAGAGACTAAACAAATCAGTATTTTAACGTTTATATATTTTTTGATACACTGTAAAACACTGAAATATCTCAGCATTAAATTGCATGCAAATTACTTCACTTTAACAAAATTTCTATCTTCAAATTGTTTCACAGATCAATAACAAGATTAGATATATAAAACAAAATTTCATTCGAGCAAAATTTTAATAGCACCAAAAAAAAAAATACAAATTAAATAACGAACGTGCTAAAATTATTTATAATTTATAGAATTGCAAAAAAGCATACAAAGGTTTACTCTGTTAAACAAATAAGTGTATTGGAAAAAAACATCATTTGCTAACTGGTAAAGTTACACTACTGCTTGCTATACGATGCAGTGCCGCCTAGTTAATTTCAACGAAAACAAAACAAATCGAAATTGAAATTGTCGTCATTCGATGGCGGAGCGCATGCGCGTGCTAATGTGTGTATGTGTATAGTTCATTGATCATTGCAGGCAGATATTATTTGCAAATTTCCATACAAATTGTTATGTCATCTTGAAATAAATTACCAAAACGAAGCATTCACCACTGCCTTTAAATCGCAATCGCTTTGAAACATTCGAATACAAAATAATTGTATGCACACAAATGAACACTGACAGACAGACGACGACTGTTTTTTTGGCTGCTTTTAATTTTTGTTTGAATCATCATTAAACATCATGCAAAAGTTGTGCATAAATCAACACATGTGTATGTAGGAATGTTTGTAATTTATCAAATCTGAAACAAAAAATTTTTAATTTTTCAATTATTTTGTCGCTGACCTTTAGAAGTAAATGACCTTTTTTCGAGAAAGTCCAAAAATTTGTTTCAAATAAAAATAATTAAAAATAAAATAACAACAGGTTTTCAGTTTTTAAATAAATGCACACATCAAATTGTTTTTCCCCTTCCCAGAATGTTTTGTACTTTTCTTAATTCATAAAATGTTAATCGTTCACTTTCGTATTTGACAAAAGTGACATTTTATTTATATATGTAACTAAAATGAATTCCTTTAGAAATTCATAGATTTTCTTTCAAATGTTTTTATTCATGTATTTAGTGCTGAAGACAATCTTTAAAAATTATTCTTATCCAGCCTGTGTACACGGGAGTAAAATGAGAGTAAGATGAGCTGCCTCTTTCACTATTTCGAACATGTTTATTCATTCGCATAAATAAATTTAAACAAAAACAAATTCAAATGTGCTTATGCAAACGTACAAACATGTTCGAAATAGTGAAAGAGGCTGTTAAGGAGTTTTGTAGGCGGAGAAATAATGGAGCAATATCTCTTCATAATGTAATACACTGAGACCTGATTATCCGTGGTTCGCTTAAAACCGACAATGGTAACGGATTCGGTGAACAAAAATTCTTTTGCTTTCTAACCATTCTCGCCTTTATTACCCATGACTACAAACACTTAATGTTTTAATGTCACCGTATTTGTGTGAAGGTGGCCCGTTCACAAGCTCAGCGTACGTATAGGAAGTAATTGTGTCAATAGTATGTAATAGTGTTGTGTATTGCCAATTACTTTTCAGTTGCCAATTGCTTTTGCTCTAATAGGCAATTAGAAAATATCAATTTCCAATTACAAGTAATTGTAATTAAATATTACCAATTAAAATTCAATTACATTTTGCAGTTAACAGCTACTAACAAATAATAAGTAATTGATTTTCACTAATCACCATTACTGTGATTTGTAATTGGTAATTGTCAATTACCAATTATTTCCAATTGGTAACTGCAAAGTAATGGCAAAATAATTCAAATGTAGCCATTACATTATTCGTCAACCTCCAAACACCAATTGTATGTAATTGGTAATTGCAGTTCACCAGATAAAACTACAAGCGATTCATAATTGACAAGCCTTCAATTGCAAATTACTTGTAAACAGTAATGAGAATTCACCAATTACAACGTACACAATTAGTCATTGATTAAGTAATAATTACAAAATGTAATTGGTAACACCCAAGTCTGGTTACTTGTTATTATTTCCATTACCCTACTCAATTCCGGCTTGGACCTCTCTTCACTCTTTTCTTAGATTATCCCCTAAAATTCTGCATACAATTTTGGCTTGATGATTCCAGAAAATTCACTGGGCTCTGTATGCTCATGGGTTTCTTGCTCTTGTCAGAAAAGTTGCTTCCAGTTATCCCTGTATACTATATATATTTTATAACTTTCAATATATTTAATAAATTAATATAACAAAATAATATATAATAAAGTATGCGGTCAAAAAGAAGAAATAACATTTATGAAAAACAGATTTAAATACTCAGGGACCAAGTTTGCCTACTGTAATACCCACTAAAAATAGACTTTTAAATCTAATTCTAAAATCTTAACTCCTTCTCTACAAATGGTTCAAATTTCGCCATAATCAGTTGTGTAGCTTAGCAATTACCGAATTATTTTAATACACACCACTGCTACATATATCAAGTACAATAGGACAAGTTTGTGGTGAAAAACCGGAAGCTCGATTTTGATTTTAGAACCGTACTTTCTTCGGCAAACCTCTGCCATAACCCACCCTACTGTATATCCCAACGGCCCTATGGATCTATTTAGTAATTTGCCCTCTCAGTTGATATTGATCTTAGAGCCTTCTGATTGTTTATAAATATATTCATAGTTTTCATCTCCGATGCACTGGCTCCATAATAAATTCTATTAGTCCTGGAAGACAGAATAACAGTTCATTATCATTGTCTTCTACTAGATGTACTTGTTGCATTATTGTAGCCCTGGTGCGGATCTGACCCAAGTAGGTGGTTATTCAGAAATGAGCGTTGCTTATCAATAATTAATTAATTGGAGTTCCCAGTCTAGTTTTAGAACCCCATTTTATCCGATGCTTAGTCGCGCCTTAGGTTACAAGGATCAGCTGCTGATGCGATTGACGAATTTGGCTATTTCGCTGGAAGCTAAATAATGTTGCCTCCGTAGTTTAATTGTCGATGTCAACTTTCTTTATCGTTTTGCTATTGCACTTTTATTGGATCGTTATATACCGGACTACAGCAGCTTGGATAATAGTCGACCTGATAACGCTTCCATGAAGCCAGAATGTGTTACAGAAAATCAATATCTATTTCGAGCTTATAGCTCGTTTACAAAATGGTAGGAGTCCTATGAGATGTGTTTCTATTTTAGTTACCGATCAAAGATGATGCCCAGATAAATCAGAATCGAACTGAACGACTTATTGTACTTCCCAAAAGAACAACGTAGATTTTACAAATAGATAAAAACAATATGTGCCTCTATTTAAATATTTTAATAGTTTCAAAGATATTTGGCTTTGGATTATAAAATTTAAATTTTAGCCTAGACTTTGGCCTCGATTTCGCCAACACGCTAATAACGATTATTGTTCGATGAAGAATCTGCAGCAATGAAACCCATTTCTATATCAATAGAACATCTAGTTTTTGATCAATTAAACTAGAAAAACAAATTTAAATTTATGCACCAGTCGCAAAAAATAACACATACCAATATATGTATATATGAATATAAGCATATACACTCGCATGCAGTAATTTTCCAACCAAGTGATTTTATTTTGTTTTATATAAATTTTTGGCAGAATTAATTTTATCAAATTAGCAACCAAAACAGACAATATTGTTAAATTGAATCACAAACTGGACGAAAAGTTCATTGAACATTTAAACTCAAAAAGGTTATAACTTTTTGAATTACGGCCACTGGAAAATACGCAGCAAAATTTTGCAGCATGAATCAAATGCAACACATCACTTGGCAGCAGCTGCAAAAATAGATGTAACTGGTTTTAACAAGTGGCAGGTGAAGCTTAAATGTATAAATAAATTAAGCATCTCAAGAATATCACAAACAAGGTTGATTTTTAGTTTTATATTTTGAGGTTAATTTAACAATAATATTTCCTTTTATGCAAGGAAATTTTTCATTAGAATTATAAATTTTATATACATATGTAGATATAATGAATGGCATTGTAACTTTGATGTATTAATTCGTTAATTAAATGTATCCTCACTTTGGTCAAAATTTGAAATTTCTTGTATATGTAACGAAATAATTCTAAACAATTTTTGCCATAAATAACATCAGTTGGTGTATATGAAATCAGTAGTGCGATTCTGTATCCAATTTTAACAATACTTGTTATTGTTAAAATAATAACAAGTGAATTGGCGATTTTGCTATTCTGTAGCCAGATATTTAGCAACACTTGTTATCGTGTTGTTATTAGAGTCAGCTGTTGTTGTTAATAAACAACAAAGTGATTGTAGTAGTTTAATTTCGTTAGAAAACAACATAAAATTTTATTATATTTGTATATTAAATAAAGTTTTTGAAAAATAAATAAAATTTGTGAAATGGCATTTGAATATTTAGGGTATAGTTTGTCAACACAAGAGCAGCAAAGCAGTTTGAGGTTAAGTCGCCATTTACTACGAGAAGCAGATAATCCTTTTGATCTGCCAATCACGGAGTTCCGAAAACTTTATCGTTTAACTCCGGAACTACGTTTCCTAATATCACAAAATGCTTAAAATATATAAAAATGTAAATTGCTCGCAGCTTGGCGGAAAATTTTTTCAATTCTTCTTTGCACTTTTCGTTATTTTGACATATGTTTTACCAGTGTTACCACTAGACTTACATTTTTCTCAATGTTGTTAATTATAAGTTAGAGAATAGCAAAGTCGTTACTGCAAGCAACAAAATAAATTGACAACATAACAATCTCTATTATTGTTAAAAGTTACAGAATCGCACTACAGGGCAACTGCTACTGATGTGTTCGTTGTTCGCCGGAGTTTGAAATAGAAATAAATCAAGGCGAACTTATCGTCAATTCGCTCTCCCCAAGTTGTCAAATTTTGTTCACAAATTGCTTGTTTGTTTACAAATTTTCCAATGGCTAATATTGACAGTCTAGGGATTTGAATTCGCCCTGTTCCTTGTTGTTGTAGGGATGCATATACCTTGTTCTGGAATTTGCCTTGAAATAAATCTATTCAGCATTTGGCACGTATGCCGAAATTCGCCCGTCGCTGTTGTTGTGTGTGATTGCATGTACACAAATGTATTTTATTTTAATAATGAACATTCGCCGACGAATGTTCGTCCATCGTCAGTTGTGTTCCCTAGCATAAGTCGTAGTAGTTTCGGTTCACACGTCAACTTTTGTTGAACAACTTTTGAGCTTGTGGGAAAAGAAGTGTAAGAGGAGTGATATTTAGTACCAGGCTGCTTGTACTCGGCAACTAACTCGGTCAAAATTATACATATAAAGTTAGCTACAAA
Organism: Eumeta japonica; assembly: GCA_005406025.1. Classification (NCBI taxonomy): domain Eukaryota; kingdom Metazoa; phylum Arthropoda; class Insecta; order Lepidoptera; family Psychidae; genus Eumeta; species Eumeta japonica. Next base: position 6,363 of record BGZK01004420.1, on the reverse strand, counting down.
TGGATATTTGACAGCATAAGTAAAATAAAATTTATAAAACAGGTTTCTCTCTGTGAACATGACAGCAACTTGAAAAGATTGATCAATAAAAGTTGATGTCTGAAGCGGGATATAGTTAAAGAAAGTGCAATAAATGTAAACAGTGATAGTAGTAGTCATAGAAGCAAGAAAATAAAGAATGTGCAAGAATTGAGTATTTGGATATTTTGGAAAACCTGATATTTTATATATATATATTTATATCATAAACTTTTTAATTTGTTTGCCGGGTTCATTTCTAAATGATTGCTTGTGATTAATACTAGTTAGGGAAGACAAGAAAAACTCGGAGACAGCCAGCTATTGCATATTCACCACAATATCTATCAGCACTATAACTACAAGGAGTGCATAGCTATCACGAGTCCGAACTCCGGACCAAGGCTGCTGATTAATATTGTGGCGAATATGAAACAGCTGGCTGCCCCCCCAGCTAAGGTCAAACATTTTACTTTTCTTGCCTTCTTTATTAGGTATTAATCACAGACAATGATTTAGAAATTAACTTGAGCCCGACAAACAAATTAAAAAGTTTATGATATTATAAATAATTTATCAAAATTATATTAAAATCGTCAATAAAAATAATTTACCTCCAATTTCAAAATATACAAAAACACATTAAGCGCCACTAAAAAACCAGCTTCACTTGCCCACGAGCTGTCAAAATTGGGTTTTCCAAATGCAAAGCGTTAACGCGACAATTATGGTTTGCTTCATACATTTTGTATGGTCATGAGGATTTTTGATAGCGATGCCAACGCTCAACGCACTAATTTAGTGCAGATTGTTAAGCAGATATGGTCGTTTTTTATTCACAATGTACTTTTGCAGAATTGTGAGGAAAAGCTATGTGACGCTATGGTAGCCCTTTTCATTATTGGAATCCATGTCAGCAATGTTGATTTAAATTGGAAAATATGATGGCAAAACCAATCAGCAAATAATTAAAAATATATAATACTCACATACATACATGATATTTATGTATATGTACTTATTTAAAGTAACTTCCAGTTTATCATTTTCTTAATTTTCGTATAATATAGTTAATACAAAAACAAATTTCAAAATTTGGTTTTTGTATTAAATATGTTTATGCGAACGATCGAACATGTTCGAAATAGAGGAACTGGCTGTGAATAAAATTTGTGATAAAAAACGCTCTTTACCATTTTTTTATTATTTTAATCTGATTATTACTATGACTAATTTGCCACTTTAAACAAAATTTGCTGTCACTGGCGTTGGATCGAACATGGAAACATGCGGTTTTTAATACAAAATTAGCAAAAGTTGTAGTGCTCGTATGTGGCTTTTCTTTTGACAATTTTATGCGTATTTAAGTTCGATTACAAACGCAGACAGGTTTAATTTCCATTCAAACAATTCATAATCATTTCTATGTAAAATGAGTAATTGTCGCAAAACCAGCAACAGCTTTTTACTTGAAGCAGTTATTTAATTTTTTTGCAAACTAAAATTATAAATGCAATTTTATTAGATAAACAAAATATGTAGAAGATATTTAAATATTTGTGCATGAATGTTTGCAAGGTGTTGTTAATACCTGGGCAATATGGGTCTGTATTAGTAATACATGTTCATGTTTTGTTTGTATGTCACTTGTTATTTTGCTTAAAACAACTATTTTCGTTTATTTAAAGCCTTGTTTTATGGAGGAGAATGTGCGTATGATGTAAGCTAATATGGTAATTGGTTCATATGGGCTCCACATAACAGATTTCAATTGTACAGGGTTGCGCCGGAATAGTGTGTAGTGTGTAAGTCAAATAAATAAATCAAAATTGCAGGTATATAAGAACTCAAAACTTGGGCATTATGGTCTGTTCAACTCTCTAAAATAACGGGCCCGTGGGAATCAGTGCAAGATTTCTACGGGGACTTAAACAACTAAAGAACGAGGGCTTCTGCAAAACTTAGCAATCCGGAATTGAGGAGAATGATGGGAGTTGTTACAGGACACTCTCAACTACAGGCACATCTTAACCGCATGGCAGTAGAGGAAGGAGAGAGAGGAAAGTGGAGAGGAGATATTGAAACACTGGTTTTGCCAATATCCTGCCTTCTCACAGATACGATCCCAATATTTTGGAAAACACCTTAACAGACATAACTCAATTACGGAGCATATGCTGGTAGGGAACCTTCCCAACCTTTGGGCCAAGCTAATGGTTAAACACTAAGAGTGTACAACCAGCCTTGACTGACTTAGGTGTATCATACGACATGGGCTATTATACCACTCCAATCTACCTAACCTAAATGTCAACGCTCAAATACTTCAATCAGTATCAAGCGCTTTGGTGGGGATATGGCAAGATTGCAAACGAACTTTTAAATCGTTCCTCAAATGACAAAGTCCAGGTAATACGAAATACAATACACGCAATCTGCTAACTTGCCTCTATTTTAAAGTTATTCAAAAATTACCCACTGTCAATACACCCCTGTCCTTAAATTTATGTTTTACAAATGCCTACATTAAATACCGCCTAACATATTTAAACATTTTAAATTAATTTTTGTGTACATTTCCAAAAAAAAAAAAAAAATTATAAAAAAAATTAATTGGGGTACGTAAAGTTTTTTGAGAAAAATTACAAATCAATCAGCCCGTTCATTACAAATTACTAGTTGAATATGAATGGGCTGATTCATTAAATTTAATTTGTTAAGATTTTGCTTTTTTTCTTTCAATTAAGAAGGATTTTTTGTGTGATTAATTGTAGTGATTAACAACCTTTAAAGAAGGCAAGATTATGGCTTTTGTTGTTCCTAGGGCATAATACTAACTATGCCAAATAATGCAAACATGCATTATTATGTAATTAGTTTTTTCCAAGTTAATCTTCTCCCTAACAAGCGTTATTTCATTGAGCCACGCTCAAAGTGGAAAAATCCTTACGAAATTTGCATTTGGCCCATTTTACAATCCGTCTATTTGCATTTGCATCTTTGTGTTGAGCGTTTGTTTTGCAGCATTGCAAAACGTTTGTAAAAAGAATAACAATATACACCAGTTTTATTGACGGTATTCAGTGTTTGTCCGGTTTTCAATTTAACTATTTGCATTTGTGATTGCATTGCCTTTTAGCAAATTCGCAAGTTTTTTTTTGCACGCCAAATAACTGCTGATAAAATTAAATACAATGCTTAAAATAAAGAATTTTATTAATTCCAAAGTTTACTTTTGATTTGTTTATTCGCGCTTTATTATAATTATTATTATTATTTCTTTCTTTCAATAATGTTGGCCCGATTTTTACGATTATGCCTGCATGTCGGCTGTTCAAGTATCAGTGTTGCAAACACATTGCGAATCAAAAGCAGTGAACGTGAACGCAAAATATTGCTTGTTCAATCTTACGAAGAAAAGCAATGATTTCTTACAATTTCATAAGATATTTGTCACAAATAATTAACTGCGATAATGTATTTGTTTCGCTTTATTTTGATTTGAACGATTTTCCATGCAGCCTGATAAAACTACAAATTGTTGTCAATGCGTATGTCATTTTTTTGCAAGCATGAATATTTTATTTATATAAAATTTATTTAAAATAAACAAAACATTTTGCTGGGTCACGAATATTTAAATTTATACATGCAGAGAAAAAATTATACAAACTCGTATAATTGTATTTGAGTGGATGTTGTCGAGGATATTATTAACACATGTTTTTTGTTTTTCTTTTTATTGAGTTGATGTTGAATACTTATTTATTACATTTTATTATTAATTTATAAGGTCAACAAACAAATACATGTGTACATATATGTTTTAATCGTTTTAATTTTATGTTTCTATTTGCGATTACATACTTTCTAATTATTGAACAGTATTTGATTTACGTTATTTTTTTTTTGTTGTTTGTTTTGTGAACAAAATTGTACACATTTATTTAAACCAGTAAAAATAAAATAAAGTTTTATTTTATAATTCAACAATTTCGTAATGTATTTAATTTTTACAAGCTTGTGTGCTTCTTTTTCCGAGGTAAAGCGCCCCATACATAAACTGAGTTGGAAAATTTATCTTCATTTAATCGTTAAATTTATTATATTTATTTTTAAAATTGCAAATCTAAAATCTTGTATTTCAATTACTAACAAAAGAAAATTAATTACCTGTAGCTTAAAAGCTGATCCAGAGGACTGGAATACACGCAGTGAAATCGAAGTGAAAGATTTACAAGTCAATTTACAAATCAAGATTATAATCAAAAAGTGCTGGACAACCAGCAATACTAGCAGTTTTTATTTGTTGCAAATGTCTTGCGATATTGCAATTGCGAGAAATCAATGCTTTTTCTTTGCAAACCAACAACAATATTATACAATATTAAGAATATTATAGAAATGAAATTACTTGAAAATAAAATTAGTGATAAATACTCTGCACAAATATATGTATAAAATTTCCAATGCGGAAATTTTGATCGGGAATCGAAAATTTGACTAATAGAGCTGGTGAATTTATTCATTATATAATATATTTATATCAAATCTAGATAAATGTACTCATTTTATATTTTATTGAAATTTAATTTATTATTGCAATGAATCTTTTAATATTACTATTCCCATTAGTATTATTATTATTTTGATAGTAAATGTGTATGCCCAACTATGGATTATTGTGAATTAATTTTTTAAAAGAAAGTAAACTGAACGAATATGGTGGCTCGATTGCGCTTTTTGGAAATGGAATTCTTATTTGAACTAGCAACAGGGGCGGATCGAGACCAACAGTTTCATCAGACGTGTGCCCACTGATCTCTTTTTGAAATAAATGAGTTTGTAATGTGAGTTCTTAAATATATTTTGAATTTATTTCATTGAAAGGAAACCCCTTCTTTAAACAGTAAGTTGATAATATTGCGTTCCTCAAGCCCACTTTCTCTATGTCCGTATATTCATTTCTTAACCCTGATATTTAACAGAAACCCATTTGCGCGGCCTGTAAACCACTTCCTAAAATTAAAAATACGTGACCCTGTTGGTTTCAAATCATGCTTGGGCACTTGACAAAGGGAATTTTGCAGCCCTAATGCATACACAATGTTATACTATGTTCACACTTCTAAAAAGTTAAACATGCTTAAACAGCTTTTTTAAACACTGTTATGCGGCCTCTTAATGCACATATACATAATTTTTATACTATGTTCACACACTTCTAAAGTTAAACATGTAAGCAACTTTTTAAACACTGTTATGCTCTAGACAGACGACAGAGTTAATTTGCATTAAGAGCTCACTATTTTGAATTAAGATTTTATGGTTACAGACGACGATTTCTGCATTTATTAAACTGCATTTATTCAACTGTGTGAACTTTTGTTTGCAAAGAAATGCTTATGTGGCGGTAATTAATTTTTATGATGCTTTTGAAATATTTACACCTCAGAACAAATAATTTACACACAAAAATAATATTTAAGAAAAACAAATAAAATAGCTAGAATTTTTTCTGTGACTCCATTTTTCATTCATTCATTTCATTCACAATAGTAAGCAAAATGTAAACAACTGACTGATTTCATGGTGCTGCCATATTACGGAACTGAATTTAGTATAAAATGCAGTTTGATTTTGGGGATAATTCACGAGTTAATGCGAAAAAGGCTACTAATGCAAATTAACGCTGTCGTCTCTCTAAAGTGGTAAACATCGTTCACACATAATTGTTGTGTTTTGGTTTGACATATTGTAATATTTTTTAACAGGCGCACGAAAATTAAAAAGTTTTGTAAGTGAAAAATGGATAAGATTATAAGAATTTGTGGATTTTATTTAAATCATGTTAACACTGTCATTACAAATATTGAAAATATATTTAAAGAAACCAAAAAAGAATGTTATAGAAAGCATTGCGCTGTGATAAAAAATATTATTATTGAAGAAAGGAGCAATTGAAGCTGTTATTGTTGATGGCAGAGGAATCAAATAAATTCATTTATGAAAAAATATTGTGGCAGTTGGTGTTCAGTGACAACCAAAATCAAAAATTCGACTGAACGTATCTCAAGACACTCCCCCGAATCCTGTCTTTTATGTGTTTTTGAATGTGTTTAAATCTTAAATACTTTCTTTTTCTGTGTTTTGAAAATAAGCAAATGTATGGGAAAACATGAAGGATTAACGTGTTTTACTGCCAAAACACAAAAATGGTGTTTAAACAGTATAATGTGAACTTAGTATGCCATATGGGTATGTTCTAATACTATTCAAGAAAATTTATTAGATTGAATGAAAAATAGTAAATGTAATGTTTCAAAATGGCATATCTTGTTTTCG
>BGZK01004419.1:0-13846 GCA_005406025.1 Eumeta japonica | reverse complement strand
TTTACATACATTTATAATTTACATAATAAAGAGATAGACTGAGCAATTTGACAATTGTTTTTCCAAATGGCTGACATTAGCCATTTTACATCTGCCTATTCTTCTAAAAGCTGGGCTAAGACTATTATTAGTGACACGCAAAGCAAGTATCACAAAAAGATATAACAAATTAATATAAATCTGTGCACTTCATCTAAACACTGATACTTGCCTCTTTCACTATTTCGAACATATTCATTCGTTCGCCTAAACACATTTAACACAAAACCAAAATTAAAATTTTGTTGTTGTCGCAAATGTATTTCGGCGAACGAACATAAACGGTTCGAAATAGTAGAAGAGGATAAAATTTTCACTCGTAAACCTGATTTCAGTTTTTTGATAACCTTACTTTTTTTCTCTCTGTACTTTGTGGCTTCTGATAAAACTAATCTCTTTTATTCTTTAAGTTTTAGCAAAAAAAATTGTTCAAATGGATTTTAATTTGTTGTTAAGTTTATTTATAACTTTTATATGTTAAGGAGAAAAACTATAAGAGAGTAAATTTCTTTTGTACTTATAATCACAACGATCATTACTTTTTTTGCTCTTTGAAGGCTGGCCACTTGGGAATGATGAAATTAAACAAATAGATAACGCAGACATATTAAATTTTTCATTCCGATATTGGCTACATTTTGTCTTTTAGACACCAACTGTTTTTCATCGTTCAGCTTATCTATCTGCCACATGCACGCACTAACGCTCACGTTTTATGTCGTAAAAAGTGTGCTTGACGGTTTTACTGTTTGGCTATCAAAGTTTTTAAATTTCAATACTTTTTATAATTTGGAATTTATTTTGTAGTATGTAATTAGTGGAGGTACGAGCGTCTTCTTGCTTGTTTAATACGTAAAACTGATGGATGTGTTGGGTGGCCAACATTATTTTGGCAACAATATTTCAGCGATTCAATTGCAATAAACAAAAATATAACTAACTTTCTCCACCTGTTACCCAACCTGTTGTATATATATGTATGTATGTCTTGTGTATTGTATGTGCATAAACCAGTTTGTTGTTGTCATTGGTGTTGTTGCAGTTTTTATAGACACTAAATATTATGCATAAGTGGCCTGGCGAGTTATTACCAAATCAAATATTTCACGTCACACTCATACAACATAATAACAAAATATATATATGTACACATATATTTTTCGGTTACAAATAAAATATATGTTTTACTTGGTTTATTTATTAAATTTAAAAACAAATTGTGTTTAGTTACCATCACGCGTGCGCTCCTTCATTTTTATTTTAACGAGTGTGTTTGCATATGTGCAATTTGTTTTATCGTTCATTCATTCTCTTTTTCCATTTAGAATTGCTTGTTTATCTTAACTTTTGGTTTTATAGCTACACACACTTATATATAACGGGTGACTTTTAAGAGCTTTCGGATTTTAGCTGAACAAAACCACTTACAATTTAGAGAAATGTATGAAAACTTTAAGTTAATAGAACAGTCTACATATACAATTCAATGTTTAATAATGATTTCATATAAATGTTCACTCCCAAATTTTGTCATACTCTTTCGAACATATCGACAGGTATCTCACAAATAAATTTTTCAATAGTGGTTGCAAGAACTTGCCCCTGTAAACATGAGCCTTAACCTACAAATAATAAGAGTATTCCATACACGCATGTATGGAGTACTCTATAATGGAATAGGGGTACTCCAAAAGTAATCGGAATGTGTGAAAAACAAATACTCCGATTTGTATTGTGATGTCCTAGGACTAGACTACATTACATTGTTGTTGTCTTAAAACTACTCCCTGGAGTACTCACAAAGACTAGTTTCGAAACTGCTCTATTACACTACTGAATGGAGTATCTAAATATATGTACACACATACCCCTTATGAAAGTACTCCAAAATATTCTAGTGTTGCAAAATCGTTGAAAAAATCCAAGCACAATGAAATGGTCTATACCTGCATTACATAGAGTACTCCAGAAAATACTCCCAAGCCATATTTGTGGGTAGGTAATATTGCTTCACAAAAATAGTCCAATGACAAAGCCATATATAATAAAGAAAAACTTTTTCATAAAGTGCCAAAGTCTTCACAAAAATTCGATGTTTTAATTAAAATTTAATTAATTCATAAAGAAATATCATAACTTTTAAAATTTTCTTCCATGGTTTTATTTTTGCCACTACATCAAAGCAGTGAGCAAATATTTAGTCGCAAACTTTAAGGACATTGAATTTGTAAAAACTTTTGTGTAAATTTTTTTGAATTTAAACTACTCATCTACGTTTTATTAAACCATATGCCAGCCAAGTCCATGTTTTTCATTTTGGGCAAAAAATGTATAATCATCGTACGTTAGCACTCGCCATTCACAGTAGCGTTCTATCTCAATGATGCCACCGGCCCGTAATACACACCAAACGGTAAATTTTTGTGCAACAATGATAGATAGATCTTGCAATGCTTCAGGCTCTTCACACCACAAATACGGAAATTGTGCTGTAATATATTATATGAACACAGCTAAGCAGCCAAACACACTGTTAAAAAATCACCCGTTACATGCCAACTTATAAGCATGGATAAATCGAAAACGAGACTGCTTGTTGTAAACGTCAAAATATTGAAAATGCATTTCCACCTAATTTTCATCAACAAAAAAATTGGTTTGATTTGTTTTCACGACTAAATCGAAATTACTTACAATGTGTGGCAAAACGCATTCGTTAGCTAGTGATGGGTGAAGCTTTGGGGCTTACAGCACTTTCGTTTTCATTTCATGAACATTTTCATAAACTTTTGCAAATCGGACAGACTTAAAAAAATCTGCACTTTTAAACCACACTATCGTACTTTTTGAACACACACTATTTTTTGACATATCGTACTACTAAATAGGATAGTGAAACATGACCTTAAGGTTATTAGTCACACAAAAATCTTTTTAATTGAATGAGAAAACTAAGAAAATACCTTAATTGGACAGTTAGTTTGTTTCTATTCAAACAGCAAGATAAAAATTTTATTTTGCATTTATGTACATATAGCCAAGCTACATTGAAATCGAATTTTTCAAGAAAATAGACTTCTCATCGAATTAAATCCATTTTTGTGCCCAATACCTATAGATGAGTTTTAAGGAATATACTCGATAAGTAAACTAATACAAATCCACTGCCTAATAATTCTAAAATTATTACCGAAGAAATTGCACAGATTCATATGTTCACAGTTATGTTGTGGGTATTTAAGATTCGCTACAACAGCACAATTTTGGTGTATGATACATTACTATATTACTTAAAACTTTGAAGAAGGCAAATATGTTTAGAAGCGTCTCTTACATAACTGTCGATTTTAATTCTGATTCTGTGCAATCTTATTCCATAAAATGTTGCTTCTTTACATCTTAAAATAAAATACATAGAAATTTTTAACTTAAAATGGAAAAATTATTAATGTAACATTTTCTCCTTGGTGTATGTGAATCGATAGCGATTTTGGATTGTTTATCTAAATAGTGATTGACAATAGTTTATTTTATGGTTGAATAAATTCATGGAGAAAGAAAGAAAATTATTATCTTTTACCTGGAAAAGAAATTTTTTAAATTGAAATCAAAAACATTATCGTGAAATCGTTAGCAAAATATCTGTAAAACTATAAAAATAAATTTAATTCATAAATTCATTCTAAACTAAAATTAATTGCTAAACATAATAGTGTGACCTACTTGTAATTTTAAGTATCAACAATTTAATATTTTTACGAGCATTTGCTATTAAGTAGAATTTGGTTTCGTTAAGATGTAATAAAATTTTTAAAATAATGCACATTTGCTTCTTCGTGCATTTGTTTATACATCTATACATACATATGTACATATGCACTTATAACAGCGTCATAGTTATAAACAACTCAAACAATCATTTTATTTGTAATTCCTTTGTACTACATACATACATAAGTATGTGCATATATACAAACTATGTACAAAAAAAATAATAATAATAAAGAAGAAATAACAATTATTTAATTCATATTAGTACTTTTCAAGTTTATTATGTATGGGATGTGTCATGCCATACATATTAATTACAACATTGCACACACTTATGTGTTTACACAAATATTCAAGAAGTGCATATTGTGTGTGTGTGGCTTCCTAGTATTTAAACTACTCTTCCTTTTCTTTCTTTTCCTGCAGTAAGTAATAGTGACAGAAAATGTTGTCAGTTTATTTTTTTTTCTTTTGTATGTAACATAAGTACTTTTAAGTTTAATTTTCATTACTTTGATGTCATTGTTAATGCGTTTTTCTCAATAAATTAAAAGAAAATTATAATGCACCACATGCATACACAAATATTTCCGTAAACATTTCAATTAAGTTTTCTAGAAAGAGTTGTTAAGGGTTTCTCTATTTATTTTGTTCTATGTTTGTACATATTTTCAAATTATGCATAAAGAACAGCTTAATAAAAGAAAATTGTAAAATGCAATTCTTATGAAACTATTTAACGAACAGATTTTATTTTTAATAGCAAACAATGGGAGATTTTGAAAGATAAAATAATACATGTTTCATATAACACTTTAAGATTTTATATTAAGGCCCGATTTATGACTGAGCAATTAAATGCCATTTAGCATTAAATTCTATTTAAATACAGAATTTACTTTTTTAGCTCTTTTAATTGCGATTTAAACAGCACTGGACATTTAAAATTGCATTTAAATATCATATGGTTTTGTTTTTGCTTACGTTTGTATTGATTGAAACTTTTGGGGCATATAAAAATTTGTGCTTCGATAAAGAAAGTACAAGCACTGCATTTTTTCATTTTATTCAATAACTTATAATCTAATTTATGAAAAAAAAAACAACAAAAAAAGAACTTTGCAATATTTTTAAACCAAAATAAACACGTGCGGAATTTATTTAAATTTATCGATATTTTTGTGATGTTTTCCAATGCTGCCATATTTTTATCGTAATTTAATGTATAGAAATATTTTGCACTGTAAAATTTTTATTTTAAATATGCAAACACTGCAAAGTTTTTGTTTGTCTGCAGAAACACCCAGAGCTGTGGCAGGAATAGAACCAGCGACCTCGTGATTGTTGGGCAGGTGTTCTATCCACTCATCCATCGAGGGACCTGAAATTGTATTTTAAACTAATTAAATTTAAATAGAAATTAGCTAAATAGCATTTAATTGTTAAGTCATAAATCAACCCTAAGCTTAAGTTTGGAATTTAAAGTTCATAAAAATTTTAAGTCATCACTTCTCAATAACACTGTGTGTAATTTTCTAGGAAAATTGTCCAAGAAAAATAACCATAAGCGGACTTTACTACATGATAAAGAACGAAAAAAGACATGAGTCATGCACTTATTTTTTAAAAGAGCCCTACCTATTTAGGGCTTGGCAAATTTTGCAAAATTTTATCATTTTCTTGCAAAACGTTTGGAATTTTGATTAACTTTTGGAGCAAAGTTTTAGCTTGTGTCCTAAAGAACAAAACTCTCACTCTCTATTGTTTTATTCTACTTCCAAAATATTCAAAACTGAGCAGAAGTTTGAACATCTACCTATAATTGACAGCTCACCAATTTTTTATGTAATCAACCAGCTGATTATGGTTCAGGGAAAAAGAAAACAAGATATGTCTTGCTTTTCTCTATACCAAAGAAATATACTGCGCAAAATATCAGGCTGCCCGTCCTAAAACCATAATGGATGCGAACCTGCTAATGCTGAGCCTTTCGAAAAATATGAAAACATTTTGAAAATTATTTATATTGGCTGAGTTCTTCAAAAAGCTTTTAAGAGGCTCGAGCTACATCTTTTTCTAATAAAACATAATGTATTTAAAATCGGTTCAGAAATTACGCATTGAAAACAATCAGTTACAACACCAAACACAAAATACACCTGAATGAAATTCCTACAAAATGGAGACACTTGGGCCGACACTAATTTTTTATGATTTTTAAGTCGTGACCAGGTGCTGACAATTATGATATGTGATATAAAACAACAGTTTCACTTTTCTTGTCTCTTTAACAAATTCTAACCATAACCAATTTAGAAATGAACTTGAGACCGACAAAGAAATTAAAGTTTATGATGTCCTTGAAAGTTCTAATATTTGAAACAACAAAACAAACTTTTAAAAATTATAAAAGTTAATAAATTCTTAAAATTATTGATAAAAATATTTTGTTGATATTACAATTAATATTTGATAAGAATAACTTTTATCGTAATTAAAATTCTTGCCAAATAATGATCTGGTTCCTGCATAAATACTCACATAAAAAAAACTATTCAAATTCAACTTGCATCTGTTTAATTACCTGGCATTAGATAAATTAGACCAACCCAACTATTTTAAATGTGTTAATAATTATTTTCATTATTTTTTGTCTGATTTTATAATCAAATAGTGAAGGAAGAAAACATGAAGTGCATTATATTATAATGCAAATAAGTAAAATGTCGTTGTTAACTTTTATATTTCAAAATCAAGAAAAGTTAAAAAAATTTGTAATTCAGAAAAAGGCTAAATATAATTTTCCCATTTTATTTAAAAAACGAAAATCGAACTCATCCACACACAAATTTGATAATTTCTTTAAAGAAATAACAAAATGAATAGAGTAAGAATAAACAATTTTATTGCATAAAATAATAATAAGGAGAGAAGTTAATAATGCTCACATTATTTTATAGAAAAACGAAAATGTTTTTATATAGTAAGTACAGATCTTTATTGCCAAGAGAAAGTAATGTAAACAATGTAAATCAAACAAGCTCTGTTGAATAGATCATCGTTTAAAAATTGACTTTGTTGCTGTCCCTGTGTGAGAGATACTTTTTGTCTCGTTATTTTATTGTATTTTTAAATGTTATAATAATTTTAGTGTACAAAGATATGGTAATTTTAATGTAATGTAAAATGTGACAAATTTTTCAAAGCACTTTCATTAAGAATAGCTTAAATTATTTGAATTTATTAATATAAACTTAAAGAATTAGATTTTGACGTTGTTTTCGCTTACCAAAAATTTTACGAAAATACTTACATTTCCTATTCTAGCATAGCCACAATATCCATGCAACTCGACACTAAAATTTTCTAAAATAGTAGTAATGTTATCTATAAGTCGTCGATTTTATTATGGGCTTTATTAATTTGACAAGAATATTTCTTCGAGTTGCAGGTAACATACACAGAAAAAAATAAATTTCGTATTCTATTACTAAATTGTAATCCCAATTACTTTTTTGATTGCGATGGGACCTATCACAAAATTGTCAAATTTAAATACCACAATTCGTAAAAAAAATAATAAAAAAAACTTTTTTTTTTTTCTTATTAAATTATACTATCTATAACAGGCAGTAATAGAATATGACAAAACATTTGTTTACGACGCAAATATGTCTGTATGTATGCATGTAGATTGCCGTGTATACGTATGTACAACAAAACAATAATAAAATCAAAACGAATTATTAATTGGAGAAAAAATGTTTTACAAACAAATATTTGTTAAGAAAAAAAATGGTCATATTTTTCTGAAACAAATTCGAGTCGTTGAAAAGAAACTTGTATCAATTTTAAAAATAAACGAAAGCTGATACAGTAGTCTAAATGTTCATTACATGAAGCCATATACGGTAGTTGTGAGTTGAGCAATTAGTAAAATGAATAACTTTTGCAATACTATAGTATATATGTTTAGATGGACACCTTATTTGGGATTATCATATTAGCTTAATTGAGCTCAATTGACCATACAAAATTTCAATCAATAATTGAGCAATTAGTAGATATTCTTCACATATTGAATAGAATTGTAAAAGGCAACACGGTTTGTTTATTTACAATAGGATTGCGCATCTAGTTTGTAGTATGGAGAATTTTCCTTTTAGTAAATTAGTAGTAAAGTTATAAACAAAACAAGCCGCTTAATTGTAGTAATTTGCCATTAAATGTTACTCTTACTCAATTAAGTTGGCTCAGCTAAGATGTGTGAGCAATTAAAAATTAACGATGAACATATAAGAAATAAATTATATATAAAAAAGGAAGAAAAAATAAGCAAATAGTGTACAGCAATTAAGTAGCAGGAGATTTTAGTGTACTGTCCACTATAATAGTGATGAAAAGAATAGAGATCAATTCGTTTTATATATGTGTATGAATATATATCTTAGGATATGGTAAATTTTATGAAAAGATTTAATTCTATAATAATACGACTGTCATGAGGTCATTAATTAAAATTGGCGAAGCCCAATCAATGGAAGTCCACATTTATATGATAAACGTGTGTGTTTCAAAAAGCAATAAGCAACAACTCCAAATATATTCGCGTTCATGGCCCGTTTCTCGAAAATTACAAGGATTGCATTTCACTACTTTTTGTGAAAATAGTCCACAGAGCTTGAAAAGGCACTAAAAATAATACGAAAAGCACTAAGTTGACAACATTGCAATATGTATGTAATTTTATCGATTGCAATTTCAACTCAACTTCATATGCTGTAACATTTTCTGGCAATTAAAATATTGTTTTATTTATTTTCATCGCAACATCCATCGACCGTCACGTCATATAAATAAAATGTGTACGTACGTCTAAATGTTAACATAACATTGGCCGAAATTAAAATGATTTGAATATGAAATTCAGTTAAACTGTACAGTTTTCAATCTTTGATGCAATGCCCATATGCACAACCATAAAGAAAAAATATACGCCATGCAAAGGAGCAATAAGGGTTTTGCGTGGTTTGTTTAACTGTTAAGTTGGCAGACAAAACTTTAAATTTTTTATTGAGGTGCGATTTTTTCTGCTGCGTTTAGTAAAGACTGTAGATGCCAATGAAAAGAAATTGATACTTAAATATTGGAAAGGTTTTTGTTAATCTGTCTATGAAAGTTAACGCTCTATGTTTGTCTCTAAAATCTTCCAGCTGAAGTAAATCTAATCTTGAGACTGTGGCTGAGAAACTGAAATGTCTTGCCATTATTTTCTATGCACATACTTACATACATATGTGCACGTTCGTATTCTCTATTTATTAAAAGCAATTGAAATTTGCATATAAATGAACATCAATATGCCTACCTACTTACTATTACATACTTTATTTAGATTTTGAAAGCAACTAATGATGTTGGTTTTTTTTTTTTATTGACCCATGTTCATATGTGTGTTTGTATGTTTAAAACCACTTGAAAAGAGGAGTGTCTTATTTTTGTGTTGATTAAGAAAATACAAAATAGCAGGAATAGTACCAAATGACAATCGTAAATACATGACACATGTCTCATATTAAACAACATCTTATTATTCTTAATGGATTTTAATGCCATTTTCCTAAAATGTCAGCATCCGGTATGAATATGAAAGCAGAAGCTAAAGCTGTCTATACGACTTATCACAAATGAGGAAGTTTTTTAACCTTTTTGAAAATCAAGGACCGGAAAACATATTTCAATAATTGCTTTTCATGAACAAACATATCTTAAAGTGTAGGTACATAAGATGGGAAAAATCAGCTTAAACCAAAACACTTGAAATAAACGCGTTTTATAAATATGTAATTTATTTGATATATTTGTGCTGCTTGATATTGTTTGCCCATCAACAACCTTAAACGATACAACTAAGCTTGCCAATTAGGCCATTTTCATTTGATGTTTTTCAAAAATCATAAAAAAGAAATGAGTTGAGTTTTAGTATGAAGCTTTCGGTAAGTTTTAATATAATATATATGAATTATTTGCCAATATTTCGCTCTCCTTCGGATGGCTTCTTCAGGGCAGAAAATAATGTTTCTATAAATTATGTTTACAAAGTCTTTTGAAACAAAACACATACATACATACATATTTATGTTTACAAATTTTGAAAATTTTAAAACAAACAAAACACAAACATACATTTATATTTATGAATGAAAAATTATTTCTGAATCTACACATACACTTAAATTATGAAAAATTTTTAAATAACAAAACATATACATACATATATTTGATAAAATATCAAACCAACAACAAAAGAAATATTTTTGTGTGCATTTATATTACAATTCAATTTTGAGTTTCAAATTCCTGTTAAGAAATGGTACCGTTTATTGCAAATATGTTCTAGAACAACAGCTTTTTCAAATCTATTGCCTCTTCACAATTTCTTGCTTTTCGATAGATGTGTTCTTTCTAGTTTTTGAAGCATATCTAATTTTTTTTCAAATTATTTTCGCTTCTTGTCAATTTTTACTGGGTTTCGCCATTTGTGTTCTTTAAATATTTTAATCTGTTATAAGCTATTGAAATTTTTTTACTCTATGGTGTTTTCCGCCAGTTGTGTTCGTTGTAACTTTTTGAAACTATTGGAAACTTATTTTGTGTCTTGCTTTATTTCGCGGGTTTCTGCTAGTTGTGCTCTTTGTAAACTATTAAACGTTTTTGTAAACTATATCAGTATAGCAACTCATTTTTATGGTTCTAAATAGCATTTTTAAATTCACTACTTTAATGTTATATGGTAGTAAAAAATTATTGACATCGGTCCGCAATGTATAGCTCAGATATAGTGCAAAACGGGTTAAAATATTATTGGCTATGAAGCCAATTTATTTTAAATTTATTATTTCAGGCCAAAAGACCTTAGTTCTTTTTTTCTAGTCTTCACCCTGACTATGCCGCCGACATTTCGCTGATGCTACTTAATTTTTAAATCGTAGCAACCGATGGTAGTTCGTTGTATGAAAGTTGCTAAGAAAACTGAAACACATAAATCGGTCTCATAGATGCCATATTTGATTTTGGGAGCTGAAAATTGCAATTGACAATTTAAGGTCTGTTTTTGACGATTTTAACAGATTACATTTTATTCCTTTCCAAGCAACTTTGCATTAAAGTACAATTTGCGTTGTCATTTTAATTTTTATAGTAATTTCAGTAGGAATAAATATGTGAGGTGATAAAATTAGTTTATTATGGTTTTTCATTCTATTGGTATACATTTTATGAACTGCTACAAGTGCCCGTGTTCATTTGTTTATATACATATATGGAAGAGTTTGTAGCTAACTAAGGAAATATATAAAAGTTTTATTTATACACAGTCTTTATAAATTATAATGCCAAAATATTTACAGAAAAATAAATTGTGTCTTTATCTTCAATACATAAAATATGTGTATGGACAAATAATTTTTTCAGAAGAAACTAATGACTTTTCCTTAAAACATTCTTTTATTTTAATAGAGTGCATTTCACTGCCTGTAAGTTTGCATGTATATTTTTCGTTATCTTTATAATTCCATTCTGTAAAATACACCATGAACTGATTATTTTGCAATATTTTTACTCAAACAAAACAATTGTTCATTCATTGACGTTTTAACGATTTCATCTCGCAAATTTGACGATTTCAGCCCAAATTTACCTGGCATCTATGATCGGACTAAGATATAGATAAACGATTTCTGAAGAAGTCGGACCTGTAAGCGAGTTAGAGCATTTTTGATTTTAAAGAGGGCAATTGCAGTAATCTGGCCATTTAAAATCAAATCTAAAAATGTTTGACATTGATTTACTTATAACCGAGATTGCCGAAAATTGATTTCTTAAGCACTCGTACCTGTAAGCGAATTGGATCGTTTCTTGATAAAAAGCAATTGAAGTAAAAAATTTGGTTATTTAAAATTAAACTCATAAAATTTTTTTAACATCGGTATATATAGAGCCGAGGAATATCGAAAACCTATTTCTTAAGAAATTGAACTACAAGTCCGAGCGAACAAGACCTTTTTGTTGAAAAAATTACATATGGTAACAAATATAAAATAAAGTGAGTCATTAGGGAATTCAGTTTAATTTTGACGCCCATTAATTGGATGGTATTAAAGATTCGACCCGGTTGAACATAACGTTCCATCTTTTTTTTTTTTGTATTTGGGAGTGTTTTTTTCTCTTTATGTATTTTTTAATTTGTTTTAAAAAAGTTGCTCTTGAATTATCATCACATAAATTTCCAAAGATTTCAAAATAATACTGTTGATTGAATGAAATTTATTATGTTTCCCTTTAATTTCTCAATTTTTTCTTTTGTTTGCTAATATTATTATAACTTGAATAAGAGATTTTATTTACACTCCCTGTTGTCTTGTGAAGTTGCTTAACATTGTCAACTATAACAATATTTGTTAATGATGCTTGTTGTTCGCTGTGTGTTGATTCTTTTTCTGTTGGATATACTATACATACATACATACACAATATTTATGGACTTCAAGTTTTTATCGTAAATATTGAAATTATTAAAATAAACAAATTAGAAAATAAAAAAATGAACCATGGAAAAAACATATGAACAGATTATCAGATTTATCAAGTTACTAGTTTAAATATACAAATGATACACATAGATACATATAGATGGCGTACATATAAAACGCTAGTTATTTTTTTGTTTTGCATATTTCAGTATAAAATGTTTTCAGATCATGGAAAAACACATCTTAAAAAAAATAATGATTTCAGAGATCAGCACGTAATCACTTTTTATGCTATAAAAAAGAGTTTCGGTAACCGATATATATACATATACATATGTATGTATAGAAACAACAGTTTATTTTTAGAGGGTTAATTGTCACACATATACATACACTAAAAACTACCTATTTATAAAAATATTTTAAGTTTTTAATGCAGATAGTTTAGGACAAGTTACTAAGTTGTATTCCTCTATAAATGTGTATTTATTTATAATATTTGATAAATTAAATACGTAAATGGAAACAACTAAAAACATATCTTCGATTCACATTGAATTTACATACCGACATACATGCTTGTTAGTATGGCAAAATGGTAAAATTTTCAATATATTTTTTGTTTTAAATTGTTTAAAAGGCAAGTTTTCAAATCATACAAAATCTATTGAACATACCCAATAGCATTCCTTGGGTGGAATTCAAGTTGAATTACATTTGAATCAGTCGCAATTTTCCGGTGAAAACAGTTGAATAGCGAATCCAGCAAAACCAACCATTGAATTACAAGTGAACAAAACAGTACCTTTACAGTAATTCCAACCTTTAATAAACATGTAATCTAAGTTGAACTTGAACGAAATCGAAAATTTCTTTGAAAATTTAGATATAAAAATCACTTATCGCCGCTAATGATTTTATCAACTCTGCACAGAAAAAATATGACCATTTTTTTCTTAACAAATATTTGTTTGTAAAACATTTTTCTCCAATTAATAATTCGTTTTGATTTTATTATTGTTTTTGTTACTTTTTCAGTATTTATGGTATAATTATATGTGTGTATGTACATACGTATACACGGCAATCTACATGCATATACATACACATTTTGCCTTGTAAACAAATGTTTTGTCATATTCTATTACTGCCTGTTATAGATAGTATAATAATTTAATAAAAAAACGTTTTTTGATTATTTTTACGAATTATGGTATTTAAATTTGACAATTTTGTGATAGGTCCCATCGCAATCAAAAAGTAATTGGGATTACAATTTAGTAATAGAATACGAAATTTATTTTTTCTGTGTAAAAATTGTAACATTTGCCTCAAACAAATTTTGTTATTGTATTTAACAAACTTTAAACAGACTGGAAAAGAGGATGTATTTCAATGGAATTCACAAAACATTTGTGCTTATTAAAACCTTTATTTAAACCAGTTAAGAAATATGTATCATGTTCAGTGTAAAATCCAGTTCCTCTATTTCGAATACATACAAT
>BGZK01004418.1:0-13848 GCA_005406025.1 Eumeta japonica | reverse complement strand
AGACGTGTCACGAGCAAATACGCAGTGGGTCGTGATGATATTAGGTGGTGGGGGTGGGTAAGTGCATACGTAGCCTATTGAACACTTATTAGGCGTTTGTTCTTTACGTATTTATAACGTAGTGAACAAAGAAAAAATGGAAAAACTTGTTCGGATAAAGCGGATTTCGGATAAACTGGAGATTACCCTACTATTAATAAAAATTGTTGTGTAGCCAGCCCTATTTTATACATCTTGCAATGTGCGAGTGATCGCGGCCGAGTGAGATCTTGAAGGATCTTCGAGGATCATCAAACGATATTAATTGTTACCTATTTTATATACGGATTAAGGAATTTATTTTCATTCGGACTTGAAAGTCTCAATGAATTCAGGTAACTCCCTCACATAGTCTTGTTACTAAGAGTTACCACCAGCAGACAAGTGGCCACCAAGACGCGGGGCGGTGTATGTGGCGACGTGCCTCGGGGCCTATCCCGCCTATGGTTTCTATGATCATTTGACTAGACACACCATCTCTTTCTATATTATTTAAAATTATATTGTTTTGTATTTAGTTGAATGGTTTTAATGTATATCATCATTGTACTGTTAAGATTTCAAAGTTTTACGCACTTTAAAACACGCTCAATGTAAAGCTGTAATCAGCCCCAATATGGCTTCACAATGCTACAGGCAAAAATATAATTCACAGTTCAAAAAGTTTTATGACAAGGTAGTGTTAAAACACAACGTAAAGGTACTCTACGCGAAGTCCCCAAACTCTGTTTGTTGTTCGCTTCATCCGCCCGCCAACGCATATTTACTCCGGGTCGGACATATACCCGTTACAGTAGAGTCACCCTAAGGGAGTGGTTTTAGTGGGTAAAAATGCCACACAACCCGGTCAGTACGTGCTTCCGCGTTTGCGAGTATCGCTGGTATCGCTATTCTTTACAAATGCAATAGCAGACAAGCGGTCGGTTAGCAATAGCAGTACATTGTATCGATAATCTATATAAATGAAAATGAATCGCCAAAGTGTATGTATATACGCGCGTCACTTCCGAATGACTGCACTAATAATTATTTTTTTGTTGCGTTCGTTATTATCAGGACAAGGTTTGTATGAAACAAAATAACACTTTGTATTTGTCTGTCTATCTGTCTGTCTGTACGTTCGAGGTGTCTTTGGAAAGGCTCAACAGATCACGATGCAAATGTCACGGGAAGGTAGTAGAGCTTATTGGGCTACATTAAGGGCACTTTTCATGGCTATTATTTTTAAGGTTTCTGTTTAAGGAATCGGAATTGAGATTTGGAGCAAAACTGGAATCGGTATAAATAGAGACAAAATCAAGGATGAGACTGGGATATCGGAACGATGATAGACACGGCGTCATCAGTCGGTACAAAACATGTAGGAAATCGGCCTGTGTTCACAAGGGGGGAGGCGCGGGCTTATATATATATATATATATATGCTTTGATTTATATATATATAAGTCCTTTGATTTATATATATATATATAAGTCAAAGTAAGTATATTTGTCGTCTATGTGAGCCTAATTCGTTGATCTGGTTGTGGAGAAACTAGTGAAACACAACAATGCGTACAATTTTGAATCCTTCCCCGGAAGATTTCAAAAAAGAACTAGCGTTTGTCCGTGTATTTGTGTTGCTAAACTAAGTGGACTCTTCTTGAGAAAATTAGGCTGCTAACATTTACCCGTGGCTACATCCATGAGTTTATATTCCTAAGACGATTTTGATTATTCTTAAATTCATAAGGAGCTGCTCTATCCCCTAGTTGTATTTTATTTTCATAGTAGTATTTGTACCAGTTTGTTCAAATTGGAGCTGGGGCTGGTAGCGGAATCGGTTTGAATGCTTACATTAGGTGTAAAATTGAGAAAGGAACCAAAATCATAACCAAAAGCCGAACCGGGACAGAAATTGAGAACGGGACTGGAGTCGAAATCGAGTGTAGAGGCAAGACCGAAACTTAAAGTGTGATCGGAATGTTTCATGTATTATACCTACCTGTAAGGATTTATCACCGACTTCGACTGTGTACTTAAATTATTGAACCAAACTACTGCACCGATTAAAAATATTAATTTACTCATAGAAAGATACACTCTCCTCAAGTAATATTGCCTATATTTTATTTTGATACTAACCTCTGGCTTCATTCAAATTATAACTGTGATTGGTAGCGAAATCGGAGTTGGAAGCGGGATGGAGAGCAGAAACGAGAACGAAACCAGGATCAGAATCGAAAGCGGGCTGAGATAGGAATAGAGAATAGGGCTATGGTCGAAAACGAGTGTGGGGACGAGATCAGAATAAAAATTACCTGTACTGGCGAAGTATTTTTAAATAAGTAAATTAAAATCTGACGCTTTTTCAACTTTATCTTCTGAGGAAATGATTAAATGGATTGCGAAGGGAAGGGAATTTGAATTTATTTTTTCTCTAATATGTTTTTAACAATAGTTTCTGAGACGGATTTTTCGTATGAAATATTACAAAAAAAGACTAGTGATATTGTATAGTGTGTCCTGAGTATTAGAGGGTTTGAAACTTTTGTGGAACTGTACAGAACTACATTTGACAACAGTTATAATTGTCTTGAAATTCAATTGCACCCAACCTAAAAGAAAAAACTGGCCATGAGCATGTCGAACCACATTCATTATAGGGTTCGGAAGCCGTTATTACAAAGAAATGCACTGCAGATGAAAAAAGTACGTTATTACACTTTTTCCATATTTCCCACACAGAATAGTTATAAGAACTTTAGTTGCATATAACTAGAAAAACAAGTAGTTATGTCGACTACACTGACACTAGTGTAAACTAAAGTTCATCAACAAAAGAACATATCTTCATGGCACTTAAGTCCTTTTGTCGAAAAGCGCAGTTTTTCAGCAATGACTCAAAACAGTATATCCGACCATGTTCAAAACAATTTTGTAGAAAGTATTTATTAAGTATTACCTTCCTTATTTTTCATATTTCTTGGACAAACGGTGTAGAAAATAAAGGGGGACACACAATTTCTGCAATTTTCGGAGATTATTCTAAATCATCCATATAATCAGAAAAATAGCTTAGAAATCTTAAATAAAACTGTCGAAATATGTTACTCGTTGATGTTTGGTTAAAATTTTTTTCTGCTTCTATTACATGTATAGAGTTCCCCCATAGAAATACTTATTTTTGTTATTTAATCACCAAACTAAGTAGAGGCTTATACAAGACACATACACTATAAATGTAATAAATATACACCTAGTAGTTGTAGAATAAAATGCCTGTGACGTACGGACGGAAGGACATGACGAAACTATAAGGGTCCGTTTTACCATTTTCGGACCCTAAAAACGGTATTAATAATAATAATATCTTTTGACACACACACAGCACCATCTGATCCCAAACTAAGCAACGATATTTGTATTGTGAACATCAGATAGTTGATACAATACATATCTACTTTTTTCTTGTAAATATGTATACATGGAAGTAACCAAAATCAATACGACATTAATTTTTAATCAAATAAATTAATGTTTTTCTCGTGTGGGAGTCAAACCTATGCTACCATAGCAGCAAGTAGGGTCACTATCAACTGCGCTAATCGGGCATACCGGAGTTGATAAAATATTCAAGTGTTAATAGAGCGTGTTTTGTGAGATTATACACAATGTGTTGAACGAATGATGTAGTCGCTAGAAAAAGTTACAAGACTTAAAGTTTGTTTACCCGCTTGCTCGTGAAAACTTTTCTTCCTATTGTATGAATTGTCCACAAGAATTTCTCGTATAGTGAGGGTGGAGTAGGGCAGGTAGCCACCGCCGGTGGATACCGCCCGACACAAGGGTACAACTGAAGTTCTTTGAGCCATGCTTATTCTGTCTGAAACCTTCCTGCAGGCCCCTGCTGATGGCAGAGCCAAAAGTAAACAAATATATGTTGTCAGCGTATAATTTGATCTGTTCATAATAAGTAAGATTAATTTAACATTTTCATTTATACAAATGATAGAGTAATAGACACAGTATGGGACCTTGTGGGAAACTAGCCTAGCTAATAATTTAGTTTGAGCAGCGTTAATTATCTCTAGTATTTTGCAAAAAAAATTAGCTTAATGAATAGTTAAACATTTAATAAAAATATTAAAATTGTTTATATTTTATAATAAACAAAAATATTTATAAACAATATATCTTAATAGATATTTGTGCTTATTAAGTGTTATAACGGGGTTGCATTGCGTAATAGACGCAGGAAATTATTATTTTTTTTTTAATTTTATTTTTGCATTTAGCTGTACAAACCGCTACATTATCTGAAAGACAATAAAAATGAAATTAAACAACGAAAGGGTATATGGAAAAATATTTCTTTGCTGTTCGCAATCCATTTTAATTGACTGTCAAGGTTCATACGCGTTATAAGTAAAACAGTTAGAAATTAAACTGCGAGAAATGAGACGAACGCTGTATCAGGATTGGGGCGGTTATAGGGAATATTTGTTATATTATCGGTACCAAGTTTAAAAGCTACTTTATTATTTAGGCTTAATGTTTGCAATTTCAACATATGTCAATACGCAGGTGCACATATCTCTTTCTCTTGCATTGTATATCATATCATATGTTATCTCATTCTCTCACGAGCATTCTATATCATTTCACATTCTATCTCATTCTCTCGCAGACTTATACTCTATAGATGTATATGTTTGACTCTTTACTGTCGCTTTTTCTTTTCATCGAGTTTCAACTAACAAGGTGCTAAAAAAGTTTTCAATTCAATAAAAATACTACGATCAATAATCTTAAATATAATTACTCCAAAATTTTCACTAAAATTGCTTGGGTCTTGAAGTCGTCGTCTTGTCAATCTTTAAGCCAAATCTCAAATCACAGCGGCTTACAATTCAACTGTCGATACACCTACAGCACAAGACACTGTCCTGTGAAGTTAGGCACAAAAGCATAGCAATGGTGTAGAATAGGAACGCAGGAGAAGAAGGAAGCGCCAGGAAGCGTTGAACCTTGCATTGCATCATTCGCAGGCAATTCAGAGCGCTAAAGTTTCGTGCGTTGTCCTGTACGCCGTCTCATATCGCAGTAAGTACAACCATAGCGCTGTAGACTCACACGACCTGGTAGGAAGAATATCTATCGAAATGACCTGTCTTTTTAAAAATATCTATTTTTAGTTATCAATATTACTGTATTACAATTTCAACATGCCTCGGATACATTATTCCGATTTTTGAAAAATAATTTCGAAATCGCTTGGCTGGTTTGAAGCCCAACTAAGTAATTTGCGTTTTTTATGTTTTATCTTTTTAAATATTTAATTTAAACGGGTTAAGTTTTCAGAATACTTAGAAAATATTTTTTTGCAAAATAAATTTCACTGTTTAATATATGTGCTTCAAGACTGGATAAACACCACTATCCTTCAGTCAAGTCTGCATTTTTTCTGAGTAGATATCATAAAAGCAAAAGCTTTCACGGTATCTCAAATGTCTACCCAAAAATGTGTAACTGCTCTCGCTAATCCGCTGTCCGCTGGCCTAGACGGCAAAGGAGCGCGTCGGGGGCGCAGGGCCGGAAGGGCGAGGGGCGGGAGCAGCAGCCCTTCCGTTATCGACCGGCTGTGGCGCGCCGCCCCTCGCGGTGTAGTCTTAGTCGCGGGCAGAGCAGTAACAACTCGTCCTATTGCTGTTCATCTTAATACATTGCAACGGAGTTACGTGAATATCATGTTCAGGTAATAACGAATATTTAGCGATCTTGAAACGGACTTTATAAAAATACATAATTTGTTTGCGGGTGGCTTTCATTGCTCGTACGTGGCACCGAGTTCCGATTCCAAATAAAACTATGTATTACTTTTCCTTTTGAGTAATACATGAGAGAGTTTTAATCTGTTTAGTGGCCGGCCGTCAAGACTAAATTACTAGAATTTCTTTAGTGATTCTCCAAAACGATTTCAATAGATAGATTACCTAGTTTTAAATATCTGAATGTCTACACATGGTTACGTACTTTAATTAAATTTGAGTGTTTATACCTTTCATATGGCAGTTGCTACTGATACGGAACCCTATAGGGTCTACATGTATATGTACTGTTTAATTATACACGTGTGATTTAGAACGCGTGATCGTCTAATCAATAAATTTAGTAAAATTATCTAGTGCAAAATAGTTTGGCTTTGAGTCGGGAACAGAACTTAAACTATCCCAGAATTCGCAATCTGGACCTGGATCTTTATCGGATTTTGCGAAACTCCACAGGCTGATGTTTCGTATTGCGTGCTTTTCACGTTCCGTGCTTAAAGTGTCACGATGTTTCCCCGCTGGTGTCTACCGCCACAAGACTTAAATTAGAGCGACCGCAGTCTAGCTTTCTCTCTGTCGAGTTTGGGATTCAAGCGGCATATTTTGCGCGGCCGAGTTGATTATGTTATTCAGCACAATGATTCTTTTGCAACCCGTAAGGTAATAAGATATAAACAATTAAATTTATATAGTCGATTTCAATTACAAAGAAAGAAAATATTTAATTGTCTAAGTTTTCTGGAGTTTCGGTTACATTGAAAAAGCCGAAAATAATAAAATAAAATATACTCGCGACCTCTCAAGCATCGCAATCTCAGAATGATCGTATCTAGCACTGGCACTGGCAACGTAAAAGCTCAGGATGAGGCTATATATTCATTCAAGTATTAACTGGTTTTAAGTCTCAAATGATACAAATCATATCCAATAAAATATTAATCTCAATAAAATTAGTCAAGCCTACGATCAAATTTCATACGTGCGCTAGAGCGCTTTGATAACTTTATGTATGTATTGAGAGGTTAATTATATAAATTTCTTCAAAAAAAAATTCAAATAAATTATATCTCAAATTTATAACTCAATGGCAAATAAGACATTTTGCACAATACACAGGAAATAAAATTGTATATAAAATATATATATATGTAACCAGTAAAATCTTATAGTTAAGATTTTATTAAGCCTATAAATTTTAATAATTAAATATAAAATATGCTTAATATATCTTTTATGTACTTAGTAAAATATTAATAGTACAAATAGAATCATAAATGACGAGTTAATATTCGTAAAATATTGAAGAATACAAAACGTTATCTACGTATTCTTTGGAGTTGAGAAATAAATGAATAAATTGAGTTATCGTAATAACTTAAAACAATAAATTACATTTAAATTATAACTATCATTATCGTGCTATACAATTTTCTTATATCGAATTGTACGTATTTTTAGTAAATTATTTATTACGTGACTCTAATGTTTAATTTTGTATACCAAAACCACCTCTCTGGATAGTTCAATTTGTAATGGAACCAAAAACTTGACCTGACATCCTTGCAGATGGAACCCCATTAGAGATCCATCCGGTACTATTAAATATGATATCACCGAGATAGATCAAATGCAAAAGGGAAAATACAGTATCTCGGTTAATAAACTACACTTCAAAATTAGGAACTGCTCCCGGGAGCCAGTACTCATGTAAACGAATGAACTGCCAGCCTGAGATATAACTATTTATTAGAGAATTTGCACACACAAAAGACAATAATAAATATTAATAGTGTTGCTTTCCTGCCAGCCACGGTCCGTCACTTCTTCGCTGGATTGCTCAATTCCCCTTAGTTAAATAGCTCGCTTGTCTTGATTCCCCCGCGGTCGCGTTGAGCTCAACGTCGATTGCCTGCTGGAGGTGGTCAATTCCGGCCATGTCGAACCCATTTCCTCGTGTCTCAATATCGACTTGACTTCCCGGGCGTCCTGCTCACCGTCGGCGCATATGCCGTATTTTTCTATTTGTATATTTGTAAGGACTATTGCCGCTTTCTCTTTTTTTCCTTAGAAAAGCCGACACAAGGCCGCCCATTGCCATTTGTTACATTTACATGCAACATAATTAAAACTTACAAAATAAATATATAAAAAAGAGTATCCCGATTCACGTCATGAATTGAAATAATAATTTTAAATAAAAGAATCAAATAAAATCAAATCACCTACCGATAAATGTCAATTAATCAATCAAATAACAGTTATACCTAAATAGTCAAATGAAACGATAACTAACATCTCATCGGATTAATTATAAATAAACTTATCATCAACATTATACCTAACTAATCAAATCATTACTACACTTAATTTTACAAATCAATATACACAAATATCATACCTAATTCGATTAATAAAGTGAATCCTAATCATATCCAATAACATAACTCGTAGTACTAATAATAAATTATCCCTTTATTAAGATGTGAACGAATAACACAGTACGTGCAGCGAAATTGTATAAATTAACAATAAAATCTCAATTGTAATATTTTCGGTCAGCCAAACAGGCCCGTGGCTTGTAGTGTAAGACATACTGTGAACGTTTCTTTTTTTTTTTTTAAGAACGGTCTAGGGTTACGTTTAAACAAGGACACGTGTCCATGACGATTTATGTGATCTCGTCTTTCTTACATTTTTTTATATACTTTTTTTAATATATGTACTTGTAGAAAACGCGCAAACCCATCTACAGACGTCTGAAATAAAAGATTGTTTTTTTTGTTTGTGTTATCATTATTTCCAACGGCACAAACTCAACCAAACTTACACCACGTTTCTATGAACTGTAAATATATATAAGATCTATTATCTCTTCGATACATTGGTAAATGAATAAACTTGTTGTTGCTCTGTAAGCAAAGAAACGACATTTAATGTTTATTCTTCCACATATTATCTTATTTATAATTTTTATTTACAATTTCCGATTTACTTTTATTGAAATAACCTTAGTCATGACATGAACGTTCTTTAACGTTTTTTTAAAATGTTAACCAAATACAAATCACTTTATCTACTGTCTGTAGCCAGTTTTAAAGAATTAGTATTGTAATTGCATATATTTTAGTATTTCCTTTTGTATACCTACCAATTCGTTTCACTACAAAAATAAATCAAGTTTTTTTTGTTTTCATTTCCTTCGTTTGTGTTCCAGCTTGTATATACAGTATCCGGACGATTAAACTTTACTCGGTGTTTTTCGTATCTGCCATAATATGACAACTTTCCGCGGGAATAAATTCTTTCATTTCCAATAGTAGATATTTTGTTACATAGTACGTATACACTACTTATTCAAAGTCCGTTAAGATTTTTCTGACAACCGGACAAATACGAGTTTAACTCGCATGGAGACGATCCTACGTTGAATATTATATCTATCGTATATTTTCGTATATGGGTTGCTCTAGGGTGCTTTTTTTTTCAAACTATTTTTTTTTTCGGTCCCATGGTGAAATTTTGTTAGAAGTACCGTAAAAAAATTCCCTGAAAGTTTGAGCCCTTAATATTAATATTAAGTACTAGACCAAGGCGTGTAAAGATTTCCCATTTAAAATACACGTAAAACTTGATTTTTTTTTTAAATTTATAACTCAGAGGCATTTAATGGGATTATCTCGCCCAAAGACAGGTCTTCTTCAGAATTGAACGCTCTACAAAAGTCTCCATTACAGTAAAGTCATAACTTCCACCTACGGGGTGAGTACAGACCCTAAACCTAATTTTTCCATAAGTGTTCGTGTTTTTGGATTTATCTCGTAAACAACATTAGCTAAGGAAAAATTTTTAATGACAAACTTGTAGGAAATTTAATTTTCTACAAAAAAGTCTTTGGCACCAAATCGTTAATATTAATACTTTTTGAGATACAGAGATTTTAAGTTAAAGTGGTATGGAATTTTTATGGATTTCTGAGCTTAATTGTTAAATTATCAACTTTTTATTATAAATATTTCATCAAAATAAATAGTTGCTAATAAAAATGACTATATTCAAGTTCGATTTTTATTAAAAAAAAAACAATTCATTTATTGATGTTTTCAATGAATTACAAAAACGTTGGAAACAACAAAAAATCTAATTTTAAGTAAAGTTTCATCTATAAACACAATTATTGTACTTTATAAAACATTTTTCCTAGAAATAATAGAGACTTTCATTTAAAAGTACGGAAACACCTGCATCTTATAAACAAGTCTTAAATATTTGATCCGCCACGCTGTCACATGTATACTATGAAATGGCAAGAACGTGGTTTGCCATATACGCACCTGCTGGTGTGGTTAGTGAACAAAATTAGACCAGATCAAATCGACAACGTTATTTCAGTTGAATTACCGGTTAAAGAGAATCTTGTTCTGTAGGAAATCGGCAAAAACGTGGTCCACGGACCTTGCATGGTTTTAACCCTAATTCTCTATTTATGCGAGATACCAAACGTACCAAAAAAAATCCGATGTCATTCCAAAGTCATACATCTTCTAGCGACGACGGATATCCTAAATATCGATGACAATCCCAAGAGCAGGGTGGACAAACTCCTAAATCATAATATTGACAATCGATGGATCAATCGTCTATAATTCACTTCTTTTAAAATTGTCGACGCCTACTTCAACATGGAGTTGTACAATTCAGACTATATGTTACTAAATATATAAATAAGGTAACATTTAGGCCACTTTCAGCATACAATCACTAAATGAAGTAGAAAAATGTCAATCTGAACGTTACATCTGTAGCTCTGAAGCAGTATGGAGGATTTGTCATTCAGTGTGCATGACGGAGCTCCTACGATTATTCATGTTCCAGTTCATTTAGAAAATGAACAAAGTGTATATTGCATTGAGAACAATATACGAGAAGTTGTTAATAATCCATGAGATACAACAGTAACAGCATTCTTCAAGTTATGTGCTCAAGATGATTTTGCAAAAACACTAACATATGACAAAGTTCCAAGTTAATATACATGGAATCAGACTTCAAAACCTTTTCAATGACGAAAGCAAGGCGCTGTAGTCGATGGTTTCCCCGGAATCAAAAAAACAGATGCTCACGGGAGGGTCTAATGATTCATCTCAACAACAATGAATGTTTTTTTTTGAGAATGTTACTGCATGTTGTAAAAGAGCCAAAATCTTTTGTATACGTGAGAACTGAAAAGGTGTTATTTACAAAATTTATCAAGCAGCATGGAAATATAGAGATCTTTGGAACATGATTGTCACTGGGAAAACATAATATCAGAAGCTGCTAAGTGTGGTTACCTAGATCATTGAGATATTTGTTTGCCATCATTGTAGCGTTTTGGTAAGTGACCGACTCTGTTACTCTATCGAATAAGTTTCCAACAAAATAACATTTTGATTCGGCGACGGTGAGAATTATTTTAGATAATATCGTTATGACCAAAATATCTTTGATAAAGCGTTATTTGAATTGAACAGAGTAGTGCAATTATTTTAGAGTAAATTTCTCAAGGATTTTGGATTGTCGATGCCAACTGATATAACTAATTCTGATTTAACTAGTGCTGAATACACAAGAGACATATCATACGATCAATCATGACTGTTACAAGTTGTAGCTCAAGATGAACCTCGCTTGAACATTGATAAAAAAAAGTATTCATTGCGTTACTATCATCAATTGAAAAAAAAGAAGGAAAATTATTTTTCTTTGATGTTCCAGGAGGCACAGAGAACCATTTTAATCATTGCTTCTAGGGAAAGTCAGATCTACTGGTAAAATAGAATTAGTCGTCGCATCATCTGGCGTCACAATGCTGAGAGGAGGTCTAACCACAAACGCGACATTCAAACTCCCGCTAAGGGTGCTATTGATGAAACTAACACTGTCTGTTGCATTTCTAAACAAAGCGGTAAAAACTCATCAAAAGGTGGATGTACAATTTTGTTCTCAAGTGACTTTCGTCAATTTCTACCATTTGTGACTAAGGTGCACATGATGTGCCCATAAAAAAGATCCCACCTTTGCCTCAGCTAGAACTTAAACTGAGTCTCGTAGTCTTCACGTGAGAATAGGCTTTTTTCAGAGATCTTGCTCAAAATTGGCAATGGAAATCTAACACAAAATAATGGATGGATTAACCTATACAATTGTATTTAATAAATAACATTCAAGAGTTGGTCAACAGTGTCTATCCCGACATTGATAACATAAATTGTAAGACTACATCTTGGTTCAAAGAAAGAGCGATCCTGTCACCTACTAACGAACAGAGAGATAATGTGAATAACTTGATCCTGTCAAAAATTGATGCACCGACGAAAATATACCACTCGGTCGACACTGTAGTCGATTTTGAAGAGGCTGGTCATTTTCCCCTAGAATTTCTTAATTCGCTAAACCCGTCCGGACTCTCTCTATATAAACTGGTGTTGAAAGTAGGTTGTCCTGTCATTTTATTATGGAACCTTAATCTGCCTAAATTATGAAACGGTACGCGATTATTGATAAAGTCCCTTCAAAGTTTCATAACAAGTGCACAATACCGAATGTGGTACTGGAGAATGGTTTAATTCCGATTCTCCTCTAATACCATCGTTTACAGTTTCAGTTTAAGCGCAATTTCCGATAAAACTATCTTTTTGCAATGACCATTATTAAGTCACATGGTCAAACATTTAACGCCCCGGAGCGGTTGAAGCGTTGAGTTTTACATGGTTCGGTTGTATGTTGCACTTTGGGAATAACCTCTAAAGCATGTTGCTACTCTGTCTCATGAAAAATTAGCTGTAAATATTGTAAATAAAGATATTCTGGTATAGATTAATCATAATATATTAATCACTACACACTGCAATATTAGTATCTATATTGCACCTGTGCGAAGCCGGGCCGGGTTGCTAGTTAGATTATAAAAATATATATTCCAGACCCTCACAATTAAATAAAATTACTATTTAATAGGTAATAAATTTCAGATCCATAATTAATAATTAAAATTCACATTTATGAGTTTTTGTTCAGGAAACAAAATCGTTAAATTATTAGGTGAAAGCTGATTTTTCAAGTTTGCTTGGACAAGACAAATAATCATTATTTATTTTACCTGTTAAATTTCTAGCGGTTTCCCATTTCCATTTTCAATTTCTTTTTTTTATTTAAAAAGAATTGTATGCATAATTATTCAAACCTATGAAAAATTTAAGTACAATCTGTTCTACACAGCTACTATTGTTGAAACGTGATCGAAGAACAAATCTCCAAAGAAAAACATTTATGACACATAGGGTACTCTTAAAATGTCCGGAATGAATGAAAAAAAAATACTATGAATGGTAATAAATTACTTTATTGTTTCTCAAAATATTTTTCGTCACCATAAATGCATTTTTCATAAAAATAAACCAATTTTGAAAACATTTATGCCACTCCTGCCTGGTGACCTCGGAAACATATTTTTCATACTTTTCAACAACCTCTCTTGGCCACAAAATTGTTAACTGCGTTTTTAGTATTTACATTTTATTAACACGCTTTTATTGCTCGGGATATCTATGTATGTATGTATGTATGTATGTATGTATGTATGTATGTATGTATAGATGTAACAAAATCTTTGGAGCACGATTTTCAACGTGTTCTAAACATTAATAAACTGAAACTTTGCATACGTCTCAGGACCGATGACAATAATGGTGGTAAGTTTATCCTATCCTGATCAGGATCGCCAGGATCGAATAATTTCGTCACGTATCGTCTGCGTGAAAACAAATTGGCTTATTACTGTTACTAAATTCTATTACTGTTTTGTAATGAATTTAGTAACAATGCTCATGATAATAATAATTGAATTATTGTTGTTTTGTTAAAATTACTAATTTTACCAATCAACCGAACTAAAAAGTGAAAAATAAACATAGTTTAAAACTAAAACACGCTATTAAAGCACATTAAACTAAAAAGTAAA
>BGZK01004417.1:0-13851 GCA_005406025.1 Eumeta japonica | reverse complement strand
AATATATGCGTACATATACTGTGTATATATGTATATGGTTATATTTATATGACGGGCACTGCAGTCGGTGGTAACAATGATGATGATGATGATGACGATTCTTTTGCATTATCCTGTTCTTAATGCCTGCTGATGTTAAACGACTGACTGTTGTTTGTGCGTTTCTATTCATTTATATCCTGGCGCTGTTGGTAATTCAAATGTGGCTTGTGGTGGCTGCTCGCATTGTCTCGGTCTCCATTTTTTTTTGTTTTGAGCGGTCTTTTCTATTTATTCACGTTTAAGCAAAAGCGTTAGAATGAGAGATAGAGAGGGGGAGTGGATTATTCTAGATGAGTTGGAGGGTGTTTGGGTTTAATTTTGCAAAATTACAAAGAAACTATAAACACTACATATTTTATCTATTTTGCGGCTCGGCAGAATACAAAATACAACTTCAGTTATTTTCGCCTATGAGCATGAAAATATCAACAATAAAATCATTAAACCAAAGTAATTATGTATTCGCGGTAAAAGTTCTGATAGCACTAACTCCTCATCTTATGGGACGTGGGTGGCATCTTATAAAGCTTTGATCACTTTAAAATAATTTTAAAATTTTCGTTGAATCTAGTGGCATCAAGCGGCAATATTTGTACACTCCTCACTCAAAAGCATAATTGCATAAAGGTACTTTTACTGTAATTACATATTTTTGCAAACATGAATCACATTTGGCTATCGTTGGACTATTAATTCGATCACGGATGTCATGATTCCACAGTGAACTTCATACATGTGAAATAGTTTTAAAACTAAAATTTCTAATTTATAAATCTTTATTAGGACAAGTGAAGAATACGCACGGGATCAAGGCACTGGTTAGAGCAATTCTACATTTGATATTTGTAATTTGATGAATTTCTCTTGATTGATGGATTAGTCAGTCACAAATAAGCAACTGGCGCGAACGTAAAATTTGATATGATGCTGCATCTACGCACAATAAAAAATTAGCAGTAAATGTTAATCTGATTTCTTATCACATAGAACAGATGTCAATTATACAAACAATTAGAGGATATTGATATAAATGGAGTAAAACCACAATGTATTGCTGGCAGATCGAAAACTTAAGTCCAGGAAATGTGGAACATCATCATTTCTGAGGAAAGCTAAAAGTTATCAGTTACGAAGAGAACTTGTTATATTAAAGGAAGTGTAACATAAGTTTTACAAACACGTAGTCACCACGATTCAATTCCAAGGCATAATCGCCACATACGATATCGAAATTTTTCATTTTAGAATCATGAATATCATCGATATCCAGTTATCATGAATTTGAAACTTACAGTAATTGAAAATTTTCAGTTTAGCCATAAACCATTTGGCGTGGCTTCTACGGCTATCTTTAATGGCAAATCACCACCCACAAAATGTATTAACCATTCGTATATCGTGTTTAATATATTGGACAACTGTACATGATATCGTGATTAGAACCCTGCAGGACCCTGGTTTAATTTAGTTGTGTACAAAACACAAATTTTATTGATTTCAAGATAGGAAAATGTTCTTTTTTTGTTGAAAATCAGAACTTTATTGATTATCGCTCAGTATTATTTTAGAACATTTATATTAAAAGCTGTGGCGGGGAGGTTTAAGGTGCAAAAGTTTTGTTTAACAGAACATAAAATTGGTACAAATCAATAAATTAGTGATGAAATGAAAATAATTCTCTTTTTGGTGGGTGGGGGCATTGGAAAATGTTCTTTTTTGTTGAAAATCAGAACTTTATTGATTATCGCTCAGTATTATTTTGTGTAATATATTTGTGCATTACTACCACATACTTTTTTCTTAGACGTACGAGGTCTATCATCGATATTGTTAAGTTTGGTTTGACAGCTAAAACGGTAAGAAAAAAAGTTTGCCAAAACATGAAATGTTTAACGTTGAAGCCATGCAGCCAAATAAAGAATATTTATTTTATTTTTTCGAGAAATTTATGAAATTCTTCGTGCGACATAATCGACCTAGTAAGCAACAAATTTGTGTACTCATTGATCGTTTTAGCAACAAATTTCCCTTTCTCTCTTCATCCCATAAGCGATCCATGACAATGAAGTTAATATTGCTGCTACAAAAGCTACATATGTTTAAAATTAAAACAGAGAAAAAAATCATTAAATATGCGCCTCCAAAAATATACATACATTAATTGCGAAATACGTTCTGCATATATTGAAATATATGCTCTAACAAATCAATGTAATTTCATTTAAAATTCTTCAATTCGGAAAAGTATTCAACAGAATTTAAATTAACAACAAAACAAACATGCATTTGCATGGTAATGTTTGCATTGTTTACTATTCTGAGAATTAGAGAATATCAACATTTTCACTGTCCTATAAAATTGTAATGTTGCTCCTGCTACTTTTAAAAGTTAAGCGAATAACATCTTCAATGGAAAAATTTATCTTAAGAAAATGTATCCTTAATATGAACATTTCTGTAATTTTAAAGTCCACATAAATAACTGTTTGGAAAATTGTAACAGAATATAATTAATGTATAAATGAATTATCAGGGACGCACATTCTATTCAATAATTATCGTGGCCGTACATGTTTTGTAGCAGCACTCAAATACTTATATACAAACATACGTATGTATGTAAGGATGTATATGGGCAACAATGTTTGTATTATATTTCGTTATGAAACTGTTGCAAAGAGATATAAAACGTAACCAACAAGCAAATACGCACTTTAATATTCATTTGAAAAACATTGAATTTCGGAAAAATATTTACATTATTATGCATGTACATAGAAATAAACGTCAAATTTGTGAATAACACTGTGTAACAAAATCAAAGTTTCAAGTGACCCAGAAAAGGGTTAAGATTCCTTTTCCTAAATTCAATTACACGGAGGGTGAAGGAGGCGTTTGTTTTTTTGTTAATGGAGTGAAGTTTTCTTTACGTGCAAGAAATAAGTGGTGTCAGACAAATAATAATTTTTTTTTTTTGTTGAGCAGAACCACCGGAAGACAAATAGATAGTTGTCTAACGTGAAAGGTTGCTTTGTGCTTCCCCAAGCAGAAAGGAATAAAAGGACAGAAGAGCGAGAGAATGAAAGACAAAATATGAAAGTCATGGATTGCTAAGTGAAGTATAAGTCAGAAGAAGAATTCATGGCCTCATCCTTTCATGAATAGGCTCTACTTGCTCTAAAAATTTTTGGCGTATTCAAAAAGGTAGACAAGTAGACTCCACATCGGGCATGAGAAGCAAGCTAAAGTAGCAGTGGCGGAATGTACTTAAAGCATGTTTGTATGATAGTGATGGAGTGGAAGGAGAGGAGAGAAAGTTTTGTTATCAAACAATAAAAAAAAAAATTCATTCCTTGAAGGCGAAATTTGGTGTATTTATTAAAAACCGGTAGTACTGCAATCAAATACTTCACGATTTCTCAAAAACTTGGATACATAATGTTGCGTATTATCAAGGCCCTTGAAAACAACCATAAGCTAATGCAAATGGCCTAAGCCGCATCCTATGTCACTGTGTCATTTCTATACATACATATATTTTAGTTTTAATTGTTGAATTCTTCATGCTTCTGCAAACACATAAACTGCGATAAACGCCAACAAAAAGTTAAGACATGAAAAGGTAATTTGCGAGAGAAAAATTCACAAAACTATGATTTACACGAGGAAATATGTTGGCCGTCACAAGAGTTATTAATGCAAATAATAATGTAATATTATTGAAAAAGATCTGAAAGGCTGGACCGAACGAAAGCAAACTGTATGGAAAACCTGAGAAATATAATAAAGTGAAACCATCCTAACAATTTTAATTTCTACGATAAATTCAATTCTCGCACGTTTCATATGCATTTTGATTTAAAACTTTTAATTTCAATGAGACGAATTCATAGACATAGTTTTGTACATCTTCATAAATTCATGTGAACAGCGATTGTTGGTTGTATCAGAATATTAGAAAGAACATAGAATGTGAAAAACAGTTCATTTCCCTTGTCCAGGCAGGATGGACTTGAAAATAACGAGCTCATGCGTTTCTGTTTTCATGGGTGTGCGTTTGTATTTTATGAATTAAAAATTCTACAATACTGGATGGATACTGATGACGATGATGATGGCTGCTAACTGTTTTTGTCATGCACCATGTCATGCATCAAAATAATTGCAACTGAGAACAACGACAACAACAACAACAACAACTACAACAAAAATCAACTAAAAATCATCTCTACATAAAAATAAATAATTAAAATCAAATGTTGATGCAATCATCATCAACAGAATAAAACTGAGGTCGTTTTGTAACAAGACCAGGCAAATCCTAATCAATCTAAAGAATTTATTTAAATTACAAAGCACCAACACGCAACTCATTTACGACAGGTTACACAATTAAACATACAAATGTTATGTGGCTTTTTCAAAGAAATTTTTTTCATTTAACTGAATAATATTTATTGAACAATAAATAAAATCTATAGATGTTTGCAAATTTGCTTTAAGTGAAAGTAGAGATTTTTTGACTTGCTACGATTCAGTGGAATATGAGAACTGACCCTGGTGTGAAATTTAAAATTTTCGCTTTGTTATGCCCTCGTGATATAAAATCTATTTTATATTCATAGCAGATTTTTTGTTGTTAATTAAAAAATTAATATTTATTTCAGGCTTCTTTCATTATAAATAAGTGTTTACATGGAAGTTCACCAATTTGCTGCAATATCGAGCAGGGCTACAGACTGGTATCGTATAAAAATCGGTTCGAATCGAAAGAAAAAACGTTTTCTAATCAAATAATATGCTATTGCGTAATTATTGCTAATGAATTCGTTGATACAACGGCTTAAGCTGTTAACATCTCAGCATTATTTACATATCCAAATCGTAATTATAAAAATTAGAATATTTATATTAAAACTGCGGTGGGGAGGGTTTAAGATACAAAAGTTTTGTTTAACAGAACATAAAATTGGTACAAATCAATAAATTAGTGAGGAAATGAAAATAATTATCTTTTTTCGGAGGGTCAACATCTTTGTGGCATTGGACTTGACATACACCTATTCACAATCTTGTGCGAATGGTACTGCATTTGCAAAACAGTTTAGTATTTATCCAGCATCTGAGAACAAGAGAGGGACCAAAGGAAAATAGAGACTTCTGGTTTCTGCAGGAGATAGAGCACTTTAAAACAAGAAAATATGTATTTGCAATTCAGTCGTAAAACTCTCGCGTTATCGTAATTATTCCTAAGTGAGGTCAGGCTTGTTTTGTTTGCACTGGTTGATTGATTTGCATCAATTAACTGTATCGTTAGGTCATTTTGAGAATTGCGTTGTCAGCCACAGGAATCTACAAATATTCATTCTATTTTACCATCTTGGGCATATATGGTCTTCGTCCGCCCATATTGTGCATACATATTTCCCAAATTTACTTTACAAAGTATAAATTTACTGTTATGACTGATATTAGATTAAAAAGAAAAACAACATTAGCTGGGGTACAGCTACCCATTTCATATCCGCCCGATACTCATTAGCACCGATTTGAACCCAGGGATGTTGTTTTTTTGTTTAAAATTTAATATCAGTCATAGCAGTAAAATTTATATAAAATGAACTTGAGCCTGAATAGAAAGTAAAATTGAATACACAAGAATTATATGAAAAAGTTCAAAATACTAATAAAATAATTTTGCAAAGTATATTTAAACAATAATCATGTGTTTGCAATTGCATAATGATGCAATCATAAATGCAAAAAGATTATGATAGAGACTATAACAAAATAGTTAACTCTAAGTCTTGGTCACTCCAAACTCACTCACGGGCAACCTTTAAGGCTTTCGGAATACTATTTGTAGCTGTTCAACAAAATTTCAAGAGAATGGGAGCACTGCAATACTGCCAACATTTGCAAGCAAAAGACACAAGCGTTTCAATGATAAAATCCTATTGAATATTTGTCTAAACCCTCTCCTATAAACTATCATAAAATTATTAATTTCCTTAAATGAATCAATTATTTAAATTTAGTTCATAAGATGGCCTTAACATGGAGCTGAAGGCTAATGCTGCTATTATTCTTACCTAATATTAACTTATAATTGTAATATATGAGCGCATGGATGGCGGCGTGCCAACAATCATCAGTTCCCAGGCTCGATAGTGGCAGTTTTATGTGCTTGTTATAAAATAAATACGAAACGTATTACGAATAATTTATTTTGAAGCCTGAAAAATAAATATTTTGATTATATAATATTAAACAGATACAAATAAACTGTATTATGCAATGATTTCACATTTTTATATGCACTTTTTCTTTCTGTGTACTTGGCCTTTTATTAAATCAAACTATTAAACAATGAACGTTTACTTGCCGCATAATTTTATCAAAGGAAATAGTGAAAAGAAAAAACTAAGTCTTCCACACACAGACTTTGCGCTATGCATTAGCAACAACAACAACAACAACTTGGACGCTGGGAAGATGGGAAAAAGAGTCAAAATGCGAAAGAAAACACTTTGAAGTTGAAATTGTCATAATTTTACAACTAATGCATGTAAATATTGTGCTTTTGTTAAATTTTATTGCATTTTGCATAAACTTGTTGTTGCAGTTGTTATTGCTGAATACAATTAAAGAAGGAACAAGAAAAATTTTATATCTACCACAGCAATAGCAACAACAACTACAACAGCAAATCATGCCTAAAACAATGGTAAATGTTTCTTTAACAATTACATTTGCATACATATACAAAAATATGTATTTTCTTTATTTATTTATTAACAAACAACAAGAAAATAAAACAACAACACATTTGAATGATGATGCAACCGACAATAGTTTTGTTGTTATGTTTTTCTGTTTTGTTGATATAATTTATGCATATGAAATTGCTATAAATTTTATTTGCAGCAAAATTTATTTACAACAATTAAGCATTATTTTAGTATTTACACTGAGAGAAAAGAATTATATGGCCTAATTCACAAGTCTTTGTTGTTTGCATCGTTTAACGTTTTAAGTGGCAACCCTCAAACCGAATTATTGAACTCTCAAACAAATTGTGCGTAAATTATTTCTATTTTAGTTGCTTGAACTTATCTTTCATAATTACAGTCGTGAATCTGGCTTGGGCTTTTCTTTAAACTTACCAGCTAGAAAGCCAAAATTATTTATTTCTACATTGGTTGCAAATGTGTGATAAATTTAACAATTTTATGATTAATAATAAAAAATAATATGGTAAGTTTTAATATATGACCATTTGTTTGTCAGGTCTTTTAAAGCTTTTAAGCCAACCATAAGGTGAATCATTCTGCATTAAGACTCTCTCGCGAAACAGGTTTTACCCTGACGAACGTAAAGAGGTTTACGAGTAACTGAATCTTTAAGATAAAGTACTTTTTAAGTTTAGTCTTGATGAGTCTTCACCTTCTCTTTTCGGAATAGAGGCATGAAAGGCTTCGATTATCGCGACAACTAAGCTGTCAGGGGAAAAAAGCCAACGTTTTTTCATAGAAGAAAGATTAAATCAGTAGCATGGAAATTGGGGGCGATATCGGGGCACAATCTCTGTCCATCGTGCTTGAGGTTCCTCTGCGGGTGCTTTTCCTTGGCGAACTCATTTGAAACCTTGGCACTATGTTTTTATAGTAAACAGTCAAACTTTTAGAATATAATCACTGTATTTATCGTAGGATAACTTGTGAATTCCCCTACTTGACTCTTTGTTTGGGTAGCAAGAACTTTAGTGCCTCAGGGTGGCTCCTGACGGAGAAATTGTGATGTTATCGTACTGCAAACGCCGCTGTCTCAAGGTCCACAGTTTGCTTGTTGTCTTCTGACTTTTACTTGGACCATCACACTACGGAAGGGCCTAGATCCGAACTATACAGAAAAATGTCTGTGTATATCCCAAATAGATAAGTTGTAGGTAGTCTGGTTGGAATGTAATGACAAGTCCTGACGTAAAAGCACCTCATGAAATGAATTCTACTTGTGTCAGAATGTCAACTGGGTGAGTAACGTTTTAAAAGCAGTTTGAATGAATGCAAATTGTGCTACCCATCAAGAGATTATTATCAAAGTTAATAAAGTCATTTTCATTAAAAGTTCCTTGCTCTTCTGGAAATATAAATAATACCCCTCGAAATCGGTAGCAAATTAATTATCTCTGGGAATGTTCTATTGGGCCACTGCCTCAATTGAAATCGTTTGGGATTACTTGCTAATATGCAGCAGAAAGCGAAGAATCTTAATGGAGTGCGCATTATGCAGCCTGCCATGATCTGTTTAATTTGAGAAAAAACAAACAAAATCACTAAACGGCTTAATGAAACAAAAGCTGTATTTTAATATAAACAATATTCGATATTATGTGCGATATAATAACTCATAAATTTATTAATAATGACAAAAAATAAAAACTTCAACGAAAAGCAGATTTTAATGGATTAATATGCATTTAGATGGTTCATATGAACAAACATGCTTACAACATCTATAAAGTTGTTGGTCCTTTTGTTTTACTTGGCGGCATTTTTTGTTTTTAATAATTCCAGTAGTAGTGGATGCATGAAGAGGGGAACACTAAGTAAAGTTAGCGAATATATGTATGACTGCCTTAGCGCCACAGCAAACCAAACAGTTCGGCACTATTGAAATGGGCAGATTGAATACAAAGTTTTCGTATCGCCCACGACGAACCACGAAAACGTGAATTCTAAGTCGTAGGTGAGTCAATACAACTCATAAACATACAAACAATCAAAATGCAAAAAAAATAATAAATAAAACAAAAATTTGAAGAACAGGAAGCGGTATGCAGTAGCGCTAATAAAGTAACAACATAAAAACGCAGGCGCCCATGCTCAACAAATACAACTTAAACCATGCAAACAGTAATGCAAATGCTACTGTCTTACATTTTGGCTATAAAGAAACAACAAACAATTGCACACACAATTTGCTGACGAAGCCAGCCAGCCCAGCCCGACAATACACAACAAACATTTAAACAATCAAACAAATAAACAATAACAACAAACAAATTCGCCTTTGTTGGTCTTAAATTGTTGTTGGTTGCTGGTTGCTGTGTTTGGTGTTTGATGTTTTGTTGTTGTGCTTTGCCCTGCCTGCTGCCGCATATTGCATTTATGAACTTCATTTCAATGTATTCACAACATTATTTGTTAATTTTGTTTTTGTTTTTGTTTTTTTGGTGATTGTTTGTTGCTTAAATGTTATTGTTTAATATCATCAACAACTTTTTGTATGCAATTGCTGCTTATTGTTGTTGTTTTATTTATTTATCTTTTTCTTCCACAAAATAAGCTGCAGCAATTGCTCATTATGATGATGACGATAATGGTGATAAAGAAGATGATGGGGCTGCATTGTTTTGCATGGCTTGTAATATCTTCACTAAAAGCC
The DNA here is from genome assembly GCA_005406025.1 of Eumeta japonica. Taxonomy (NCBI): domain Eukaryota; kingdom Metazoa; phylum Arthropoda; class Insecta; order Lepidoptera; family Psychidae; genus Eumeta; species Eumeta japonica. The sequence continues at coordinate 4,362 of BGZK01004417.1, read as the reverse complement.
TTATAAAGTTCTAATTTCATGCTTCCATACCTGTCTTCAACTACCGAACAACTAACTGACTGTTTTACCTGCCCCATAAAGCGGCAGCGAGACCAGCAACAATTACTCCCTCTTGACTCTTACAAATGCCTCCTGAGCATTGCAGACAGTTTATAAACATTTATTTCATACACCAAAATGTACGGAGTATTGTCTTATTGTTGTTTGTTTTGTTTTTTAACTTTATTTTTGGGTTTGATCGTTTCTCGGTGAACTTATTTTGCTTCTCTGAAATGGTTTAATAAATATGTTTAAAATGTTGTGTTTGGTAATTGTTTTATGATCGTTACTTGTAGCTACTTTGAATAATATTTTGCACTTGGAAAATTTCCCAAACGTCTACAGTGGACATTATTTCTTTTAAAGAGTTTATAGTATTAATTAAGAAGAGAATCTGTTAATAAAACATTTTTAGCAATGTTGCTCTTTAACCAACCGTCAAACATTTGCTTTTAAAAAATTACTTTATATTTATTATTTGCAGTGTAATTTTATGCTACTATTAAACGCTGGTGTTATTTAAATTTTTATTTTGTTAGTATAAATGTAGCTGTTTTACGTATAAAATTTACTGTAAACTTTTTAAGGAAATACTCCGCAATGGACCTTCACTATCCAAAACTTAAGATCTTTGTACGTTTTGTTACAGCCTTCTTTCATCAGCATATTTTCTACGTATGTACACATATGTAAATGCATATTAACTGGCTGGCTTCAATATGTACACATGTATGTATGCATGTGCATTTATAGCATATTTCTTCCAATCATATTGGGAAATTTAGCTATTATGTATTCATATTAGTAATTTATAGCACAATGGTACAAAAACGTCTGTTTTTTTATTAGTGTCTATATGGTAAAACTATAAAAAAAGTGGTTAAGCAATATTACTAAACGTATTTAATGGGGTGCACAACTGTAATAAGATGAAAAATAAAACCATTGAAATGCTTTAAAGACTTGGCATCGTTTAGGCAATATTTTGTAGAAGTATTTAATTGAAACTGTTAATTACTTGAAATTTGAAGCAGTCACTTCTTTTTAGCAGATTTTTTCTTGTAAAAATTATTAAAACTTTATTTAAGCTTACAATTTAAAAATTTCCCTTTAGGGATTATGTCATTGTCTTCAAACCTTTTACTACAAACAAGCATTCATTATTTTGCAAAAATTATAAAAAGTTTACTCTAAGTATTATTTTAAAAATTTCCTAAAGGAAATTTTTGTTGATAAAAGAATTAGCCTAAATTGCATTCAAAATTCTTGTTTAGCTTAAATATTACTTAGTTTGTTTCGAAGTTAAGGAAGTGCTTTCAAATAAAAAATTTCCCTAGTAGGAAATTTTTCCAAACTTTCTAGCAGGGAAAATTTTTCCAAAATTGATTTTCTTTCTCACTAAAATTTATTGTATTTATTTAATTATTTAAATATAATAATGATGTTCTTAATAGTTTAGGATCGTCAAATATCCTTTTTTGAGGATATTTCTAGTCGTTATTAATTTTTAGTTCAGATTTGTTACTATAAATACATACTTATAAATGCAAACTTACAAAAAGCAACAAAAAGTGTATTACAAAAATAATGTTGAAAAAATCTCAGAGGGAAATTTTCGTAAAATTCTCAGTTAGAATATATGTATATGCATATATAACAATCTGATTTCTTTTCCGTTAACAGTAATTATATGTATATATGTTTATGTATTAACAATTATTTTTTAACATTATTTTTCCTAATAAATCATTAAAATAAATAAATAAATGTAATTTTTATTATCTTAAAATCTCCTTTAAATATAGTCATGGTCTTAGTCAATGCAGAGACTAAGCTAAGATAGTTAGACATCTATTTTTGTGAAACTTTAAAAGTCGTATATTTTCATTTCAATTGTTTTAATAACATTTTACAATCTGAAAAAACTGTTTTTATATAATAAATTTGTTTTGATATGAAATAGCTGTTTTCAAATAAAATATCCCTAATTGAGAACATAATGGTATATTCCTATTATTACAAATAATGGCCTCACATACTTAAGTAAAATAAACTAATTAATGTTTTTTTAGCTAGTAATTTAAAATTTCCCTTTTAGGGATATTTTGTATTATTGAATTTTTGCTTACAGCTGCTTTTAAAAGCATTATTTGTTGTCTAATGTCATATACTTCAAAATTTCCCTCAATGGGATATTTTCAATTTTATAAGATTTTGCTCAGTTTAACCTATTGCAATTTTGTTTTGAAATATAGAAGCTACTGATTTGATATAAACAAGTTTCCTTCCTAGAAAAGTTTTTTTCTTTAAAGCTGCCTTAAAAATCATAGAAATAAATATATTACTTTTTAATAGTTTATAATTAAAATTTTCAAATCATATATCATTTACTTAAGTGTAGAAAAATTTCTCAATTGGAAATTTTGAACAGGTTAAAAGTTTTGGATTAAAATGTTTTAATTCAATTCTATATTGTGTTATAATTTGGAAGGTATTTCCTGCCAGGGAATTCGTTTTAATCATTTATTTGTCTGCCGAAGCGCTCAAAGTCTGACAGAATCGAATCTACGACCCAGTGCAACCTACTCAGGAAATGTTTTAAATGTATTTGTTTAAATGTATGTAAGGAAGCTTTTAATTCAATTCAAATTAAAATAAAATCAAATTCAAGAACACAAAATTAAAAATTGCCCTTTATGGAAATTTGTCTTCATGTGTTAGAAAAAACTTAATAAAAATAAATTTCCTGGCAGGTAATTTTTTGTACATTTTCTTTTGTTGTTACCTCACTTTTTCTTTTTTTCTTTATCGTCTTCAATATTTCGATACCGTGTTGTGTATCTTCTTTAGGATAATTTATTATAAAGTTGGTTTTTGTCAAAAATTTCTTAAAACGACAATTTATTACCTAATAACATTTTTTTTTAATTTAGTGTTAATATTAAATTCAATTTCGTAGCTCTAATTTAACTAATTATTTTTCTCAATCTGTAACAATATTGTTTATGAACTTTAATATTACAGAACTCGGCCCACCAGTTCATAAATTCAATAATGATAATTCTATAAGCAAATAAACAAAAAAAGTGCACATTAAAGCTGTGTTATCTGCTTAATTGGGAAAGGGGAAATGTGAATAGAATATTGAAATTGTCTTAAACAGCAACGCGTATTTCGTGCATGCAGAGGATTTTGCTTTTCAAACAAAGTTGAAATGCCATTAACAACCATTGCAAATAAACGATGAATGTATAAATGTATTATTTATGTATGTGGCGTGCGCGTGCATGTTTAGAACAAGTTACATATACATATAAAATGTATTTACTTACATATGTATATATGTTTGTGAAAATCCATGTAAATTAGCTCATACCAAAAGGTTTCTCGTCAGTTATTTTGATTTAAGCCACCGTTAAACATAAAACAGGTTCCAATTCCGAAATAAAAATATTATCAACTAAAAATATATAAAAAATTCAAACAAAACAAAAAAGATGACACGAAATGGAAATCACTGTCTATTTTGTTGGTAACCAAAAATTGTTTCTATTACTGAAAACACGAACAACTGCAAATTTATACATACATATGTATGTATATGTGTAGGTATGTATGTATGTATGAACGTACATATAATATAAAATAGGAAAAACAAATAAGTTAATATTTTGTCCGCATCACAGGAGAGAAAATAAAAGCAAGAAACTATCTATTATTCATCCATCCATCCATCCATCCACATCCAACCAGCCATCCAAACGTCCATTCAACCAAATGCACTTGAGGGATGGCAGGAGCTGACTAGAAGGGCAATTTTTGGTTGGATACAGCATTTAGTCCACATCTACATACACGTTCGGAAGATGAGCTGAGTGTTTCGTGGATGATGTTGTCGTTGTCATGTTGTTCGTACCATTTCTCCAAACACGAACATTTCCCTTCCACGCTGTTTCATTTTTTCTACTTCTCTATGATTTACTTTTGAATGTCATGTAAAGCAGAATTTGCAAGGATTCACCATTTAAATACAAAATATTATTCACAACGCAAACAGCAGAGTTATTTTTTATTTGCACATTTATTTAAGACAAAGAAACGGAGGCAAAAATAATATTTCAAAAAAACACCAACTCTGTTGCACGTTTGATAACTTAACTTTAGAGTAGGAAATATTTTCGATCTTTGATGAATATAATTTAATTTTAAATATTTAATATGTTGAAGTTCATGCTTTTAGATGAAAACTTTTGCTTTCATTAAATATTACCCGCTTCATTCAGAAACGATTATCAAAGTTAAAACATTCATTTTCTTGTGAAA
>BGZK01004416.1:0-13861 GCA_005406025.1 Eumeta japonica | reverse complement strand
TTCGAGCTTATTTACCCTCTCGACGGCATCCCACATGCCTTTTTATCCATACTAAGATTATAAATGCGAAAGTAGCTCTGTTTGTCCGATACACTTTCACGGCTAAATATAGAACCGATTTCGGTGAAAATTACTATGAAGATGGCTCGAATCCTATGGAAAGATATAACCTACGTTTTTGTTCGTATGCCTTGGTCTAAATATATCCTCGTGGGTATTTGGTGCACTAATAGAACTCACCATCGCATAAGATATGTCATGTAATTACTTTCTTTACTTTTTATCAGCTTATGTGAATGTCTTTTTACTCGACAATGGTATAACAGATTTCTGTAATATTTAGCATTACAATTCAACGTCTTATATAAGTTATTATTTGTATATTACTTAGGGCATTACACTGGTAACCTCTACAGGTCAGTTGTTTTTACTTGTTAAGTATAGTTAACAATAACTAGTGTCAGTTCCTCTAAGATCTAAGAAATAACTAATTTACTCTATGGTTACTAGCCGTTAACAGTGCTTTTATGCTTAAAACAATGATTTATGGTGATTGATTTATTTTGTTTATTACTGAAAAACATAAGTTTATAAGCGGACCAAAGCTTGTCACTGAAAACAGGGCGTATTCTGAATTTCGAGAAAGAGAGACGATCACATGTTTGTTGAATAAATCTGTACAATTATATATCAGGCTATGATCAAGAGAAAAACTGTCATAATTCGCTATGTTAAATTCATGTGAAAATTAACAACATAACCTTTAAAATTAAGAGATGTCAGGCCGAACATACGATAGCAGAGGGCCGCCATTTTAATATCGGCTTACTGGACAGTTAAAGGTCTACAGTGTTACGTGCAATACCTGTAGCACCCTATATATTTAATGGGTACTTCATTTGTCGAGTAACGTTACTTGTAGATTGTGGAATACCAATGTGTTAAGTGATAAAATGATCAGTAGCACAAATAAATAGATATTACTTAGGATTGGTTAAGCAGACCCCCAGTTGCTTTGTTAATTTGCTAGCTTTTGCTTTGAGGAAGGTAAAAAAATGGTAGAATGATATGGAATGAGAAAATGAGGCGGAAGGTAACCGAAAAATAGAACTACTCTTTTACTAATACCGATGTACTATCATTGTGGATCTGGATTACATTCAGTGATGAGGTTTAAACTAAAGTCAAAATCTCGATCGAGATTGATGAGAATAGCCACAGAGCCGCCATAAAACTAAGTTTATTTAATATTTCTTGACTTTTCTTGTATTTTATTCAAACTGAATAATTCTCGTCTTTTCTACACTCCATGTGAACCGTATCTTACATTGCGTTTCTTTTATAGCTCACGCCTATTTCTCAGAAGGCAAGAGAATTTCTATAGTTCAGATTACAACATAGTACGATATTTTCATTCTTTTGCTTTGAGGGCATCCATCAATCTTTTCACATAAGATTGTCGATTTCGGATGCTAAAAATTTGACCCTTTTCAATATTCCAACAATTTGGTCTGCATAAGATTTTCTAGAGCGAACCTAGTCAACTTCGATCTCACTCATTCGTTCTGTAGATTTATTTATCAGTCTTCTTTACTTTCATCAATAAATTTAATGTACTAAATATATTATATCTTTCTTTACTATCGCTTCTAACTTTGGATTATCAAGTGAAATCTTAACCAATTACTTCTAAACTTGTATCCTAATAAAATATTAAATGTATTAGTTAACTAGTTGTTTTTTTAAAGGCAATAATAAAAAAATTGGTATTTTCTAACGATACCTCATTAAAACTATACTTAAAAAATTACTGGCACCATTAACAAGTAAAATATAATAATGGTAAGATTTATTAGAATAAGATTTCAGATGATGATAACATACATTTTAACCGACTTCAAAAAGGAGGCACTATGTTCGTCTATGTATATATATGTATGTATGTATATATATATATATATGTTCAGAATAACTTCTTCAATTGTGAACCGATTTGAAAAATACTTCTTTTTTTGTTTTGAAAACATATACTCTCGATATAGTCCCATAGTCACCATGTCAGAATCTTATTATAGAATTCCAAAGAAATCGTGAGATACCCTCAAATAATAGACACTGAATAACTAAACAAGAACTCAGGCATACTGTGCCTTAGTTTTGTTTAGTTATTAATTTTAATGTGAGAATCAAACATCTCATACAGCTGAGCTGACAATGGAAGCCACAGAAATCTATAACAGTTAGAAGTTAGGATAATCCTGTGATTTGTCGACGGAAACTAATTTCAATGGCTATTGGTAAAACTAGTGTACGCGTACTAAAAATTAGATTTTAATCTAAATTTTCATTTTTATATAATATAATTTCAATCTGACAATCTTAGTAGAGACACTTCAAACTTTTCAGCGGTAACAATAGAAATAGGGTGAATTTATTTAATGCGGAAGTGAATGCTAATGTCATCTGTACGAGTCGTAGAAGAATAAGAATAATTAATATAATTTCTATAAAAATAATTAGATGGTCGCACTCCAACTGAGAATGTAAAAACCCTGAAATTATTACCATTAGACAATAAATTCTGGGTCGAAACTGTTTTTCCACGTGTTTTGTATTTTTCCACAAAAATTAAGGAGAAGCCTAAACATTTATATTAACCGGAGTGAAAAGTAGTCAGATGAGTTATGAAATTATAATTTTGCGATGTTAAAAAAATGTGAAATTAAATCAATTTTATTGAATAAACAATTAATTTCAAAAACCTATTTAAATAAGTAATTGTTTTTGGAGTGGATCCAGTCATAACAAGACAATAAAAACTTATTATATGTAATAAAATGTAATGTTATATAACAAATAATTTAATATAATGAATATAGAAACGTGAAGTACTGAGTCAAGAAGATATCTTATGCTTCCAAGGAGAACAACTGTGCCTTCTTTCTATTTAACTGTAACCGACACTAAAACAACTAATTATTTGAATACACTTTTAAAAGTGATTTTTGTTTATAAAAGTCATTGTTTTATTTTGAATTCACATTGTTTTACTGTATGATACCTATTTAAGGATAATACATGCGTTTAGTCTCTCTCTCTCTCTCTATATATATATATATATATGTATATCTCTTATCTTTTAGAAGAAATCAAAACCTATTAATATCTTACGTAAAGTATTTTTAACAGAATTTTAAGGGACCAATGACCCTGCGAGCTTCAAAAGAGTAGATAAATACTGCTCATGGATATTTATGAATTGCCGACCTTTAAGGAGAAATACTATATCTAATAGTTGGGAGAGTGAGCCAGTACATTTAATATTCTCCCGTTATATGTGCCATTTATAAAACAACAAGGAAACGTAATATATATTTATTTGTTGTTAACGTAACGCACTACAATCTAAGAGATAATTGTATATCATAATGTTATAAACTTATGTAAAGTTATAAGCATAGGTAACATAATGTTATTAGTATAATATTCAGTATTTTATCTAAAACGCTCGAAACTCAGTGCGCATATCAATTGAAGAAGTTTTGAATTTAATTAATTAATTAAAATTATTAAATCTCTTCGTGTCACAAATTTATTACATCTAAGTATAAGAACCTTTAGTTACAGTTTAATTTAAATATTAATTTTATTGTTATGCAATTTTTGTACATATGGTTATGGTACAATATAATACATATGTTGTAAATAAGAATATAAATTGAAACCGAGATCAGAATCGGAATCACAATCAAAAGCATGAAAGAATAATCAGCAGCGGAAGTGAAGGAGTCCTTAAAGTTGTGATGAATATCGTTATCCTTTACATACCGGTGTGAACTACTTACTATAACTTAGAAAAACTAGAGTATTTCCATTAAGTGATAGTATGTCCAAATATAATTCCTAGAATATTAAAATGCTGACTCACCAGATAGAGACTCAGAGATCAACTGCTCAGAGTTCGCGAAATATACGGCGTACATGGGACGGTGTCTTCGTTTCATGGTTCAGCATGTCTGGTTTTCATTAACCATTTCTAATAATCGGACATCCCGCTCCTTCTTCTCTTCTGGATGTTCTAGCATCCTTTCCTCATTATATGACTGTTCATCGATATTGTGTTGCGTTAGCGAATTCCATTTACTGTGTGGGGTTAATTTTATCATTATTGTTTAAATAAACTTGCATCAAATTATTATACCATTTTTTAAATTTTTCCGATGCAGATATCACTCCATAGCAATGAATCTGTGGACGTACTACGGATTCTGGCCATTCTGTTGTATACAGTTCTGATACGTCTGATCTCATTATCCGGAATCAGTTCTTTTGCGTCTCTTAATTGTTGCAGGTACCTCTCATAATTTATATCGATACTCTCTTGAGATGTGTCAAGTGGACGAAGAAGTGCATTATACGGCACTGGGTTAGGATTTCGGCCGTTGTTGTCGATAAAGTTTTGTTCTTCACGTGGAATGGGAATGAAATATTCAAACGATTCATTCGTCAAACTTGATCTAATCCTGTATAATGGCACCGATATGTTTTGAGTAGGAAACATATCATTCATTAATAAGTCCGATAGAGTTTCGGTATCCCCCTTCCGACGGGAACAACACCTAACTCAGGGCCATATTCTTGGTTAAAGTTCTGTCTTTCGCTTATTTGTGTATACGTCTCATTTGCCTCTTCATTCATAATTCGCTCAACCGCTTTTTGGACGTCATACTTTCCTTTTTTATGGTGCATTAAAAGTTTAGACTTTAACTTCTTAAATTTCATCATTTTGAAGGAGTTTCGATGGCTAGTTACCAATAAGCGACACCTGAAAAATAAAATAGAATTAGTTGCTCCTATGGATAACAAAAAAATGTGAAAATCTGAGAGTCATTCAATAAAATGCAGCTCTTGTTACTAAAATATTTGCCATGTCAAATAATCTTTGAAGATAACAATTTTGATAGAGAAATGAACCAAACATATTTCTATATTGCAAATTTAACATTTGAAAAGTCATAATTTGAGCTATTAATTTCCATTATAAAGTATATTCCTTATAAACTTTTTTGATCTTCAAATTACATTCATATAGTTGTTTATGTTTTGTCCCTCTTAATCACAAAAATTACAATGTACAATTATTTTTTTATTCAAACCATTAATAAGTCATTCTATAGAAATTTCGTAAACACATGATTAGCATTTCTATAATATTTTACTAACAATTATTTTCACATATTAACACTCGTATAGTTCGATAAGCAACTATCCCGCATTCGCTCCCATGAATAATTATGCAACACAACCAGTCAAAACTTTTTTTCCTCCTTTGCTTTCGTTTCGCATTTGTTGTCCTTGCCTGACAAAATCTTACATCTTTATAATTTTGGCGAAATTTTAAAAGTTAAGTATTTAGAAATATACAACAACCGAAGCAGGTATTTTTTCCAGCTGGTAGCCCGCTAGCGGGGAGGATAATACATTTTTTTCCTAAAACACATTAAATAATTAATTTCAAAACGGAGAAAAATCTGGTAACTGTTACTATACCAGTATATTTAATAGCGAAGAGAAGATCGAGTCAAAATAAGTCAAAGCGGTTTCTTAACATAGAAACCTGTTTCGCTGAGACGATAAAAATAACAATATCATTATAAATGAAGTTTGCATCGACGACAATGGCCGTTAGCGGCCCTCGAACTACATGAGGCTGGCGTGGAGGCAGTCAAGTTCATCCCTCTCAATCTGTATAACAGAGGTTGTGACAGTGGTCTATATGGTCGGCTGATCAGTAACCCGACATGAAGCGTTGGATTGTGATTGTAGTACAATTGAATTTGAAAGAGTAATCTCTTGCATGATCCTTCTTGAGGGAATAATACCTTCGAAACGAATAGTAGAATAGTATATTGGTGAATTCTCAAATTTTACGAAGAATTTCAAGTGTCATTTTATAATTTGTTACAATAAATCCATTCGACGAACGGTCGAAAGTTATCTTCGTACCAGTGTCCAGAAGGACACGTATTTTGTTGGTTGTACTTTGAGTAGAACGTGCAACACAATCACGCATTGGCTATTAAAATTCATTTTCTAAATTCGAGCACACATTTTCGACTTCAATTTAAACAGGTATTAGTTAATAATCTCATATAATTTGAGGATGATTCGATGATTTGTTTTCGAGAAAATAAAATCGACAGCGACAGATAATGAATCACACACGAGTACGCTGGTATCGCCTTAAATGGAATAACGGTAAGACGATATAGGGTCGGTAAACATGATTGAAAAAGGAGCTAGTGTTACGTATCCGTGACTGCGATAAGTAATACCTGGTGATGTTATTTGGAATGGGTAGCTTTATTGTAAAACTGACTGACTAAATCATCGTAGTTCGGGAATCGTTGAGCAACTATATTTTCAACAGAACGCGACATCTCAACACCAGCTAATATGGTATTGGGCGGGGATACCACATGGTAATACCACAATGGTAAAAAGAAGTTCACAACATTCGATGGTAATATTGATTTCCTTCGGAACGCACTATCTATACGTATTACAAGACTCAACGTCTCTCTGTCGGTCGGTCCTTTTATGTCATCTTCGTCTAAGAACCATTTATCTGCTTTACGTATTTTTTTTTTTAAAGGCAAGTGATAGGATACGTCTTACGTAAAGAAACGTAGAAATAAGGTGTGACGATAATGGTGAATGAAATTGGAAACAAGATGCTTTGGAGCTATTCTATGTAGTTAAGTATAATAAATATGAATGCATAAATTAATATACTACATATTAATCGTAGACGTACAAAAGTCCGTAAAAACCTATAAGAAGTCCGTAATACCATATGTCCATCTTTTAAGTATGACTCACAATAAGCTTTTGTTTGTTAAAATAAAGCACAGCGGTTGACGACGAGCGATCGTCAGGGATGGTAAGTGCGAGCGGGCACGGCAAAATTCGAGCGATACTTCATTTATAAAATAATCACTCAGCCGGCGTGATATGTATACCCTATCAAATTACAGCTTTCTAATACAAAAGAGTCTCCGAGCTAAACTACAGACAAACAGACAGAGTGGCAGACGGATGGACGGGCGGACGGACGTAGCAAAGCAATAAGGGGTTCCTTGTTGGCTATGAAACCCTAATAACCTAAATAGTAATTCTGTGGTATAAAGAGTAAATATATAAACATTATTGAAACCTCTGAGAACTTGCCAAATTAGATCGGTATATTCAAATTATTTTATATATGGCAGATTTATGGGCAAACGAGAATTTGAGCCGCCAAAAGCAAATGGTCATTGCCGCCCATGGACACTTTACCCCAAAGAAGTCGCCAGTGCGTTGTCGGCCTCTTGGGTAGGAATAGAATATATGATGGTTGGAGGAGGGTTGACGGAGAGAGAAGGAAGCGGGAGATGATGTAAACTCAGAACGCTATGGACGTATCAAGTGACACGTTTCCTAACATTCTCTATTATGAAATATTAAATAGTAAAACAACAGATCACTCGTTACGCTAAATGCGCATATTTTTTAACAATTCTTTAAAATATTTACGAAAATAATAACATTTTCTATATTTTCACAGACTTCTACAATCAATTAAGATTTAAAGTTATAATTTACTGGTAGTTTGTCATTTCTATAAATATAGTTAAGTTCATAATGAAAATAATTATATTATATCGAATTGTGGACAATTATGTAAACATTAAGATAACATGGCGTTTACTGCAATCTGTCGGTTTCACTATGTTGGTTGACAGATAATTTATTTACATTGCTTTTATTTTTATTTTCATGAAATTATATAGATGACTTGCTTTTATTTAATTAAATAATGAATAAAAGAGCAGGTATTAAAATATTAAGCACATGCTTTTAATTTTTCTGGAATTCATAAAATTGACTCTGCGCGTATGTATATGTCTGTCTGTAGAATTTATAAAATCTATTTTATATAATTAAATTTAGACATGTAGCATATGCCATGTTTATGTATTTTGTTATCAAAAATATTAACCAATAGACAAATAGACAAGATTACAGATTATATACACACAATAGCAATTAATGATAAAAAATGATAACCTATTATTTCTTTTAAAATTATATATTACAAAATATACCTAAATATTAAATAGATTCTCGATCCCAAAATATAAAACATCAGTGCCCTTACTTTTGTAAGCTGAAAAAAATAGCACGCCAAAGGAAAAAACTGGAGGCTAGTCCTCCGTCTAATTTTAAATAGTACAATCGCTTAACAAAATATTTTCATAAAACTTCAGTAAACATGGCGACAAGGAACGCTGACGTTCCCCATAAGCGCCTAAATGCGTTTCAAAGCATTCTAATTTTGTAAGAACGACCCCACGATAGTAACATACAAAACGAAAACGAGCTTCTGTCGAGTCAATGTAGAAATTTATCATGAAACGTATGGTATTTATCATGTTATTGGCAATAACTTTCATATTATTATTGAAAATTATATTTTTATTGGAGCAGAGTTAAATATTAATCATTTACTCGGCTACGTCAATTTAATAATTTTCTTACTGATATATCCTTTTTGGAGAAGGCCTTCACCTGCGAAGGGTTCTTGAAAACAATTTTTTAATTTAATCCTTAGTTATTATTTACTTATTACTCTACTACTTTTTTCTTTAAACCGTATTTAGAACTAATATTAATATAAGTAACATATATTGCTATCCCTTTTTGCAAAAGTAAAAAGGCTATTTTATTTTATTTATTTTATATCATTTTATCAAACATGTCGAGAGAAAACACTTTTATTATGTTTCAAGCTCACCTGAATTTTCCAACAACTTATGAGAGAACACAATCACAGCAGAAAAGCAATAGAAACAAAAGTTGCTTGAAGACAAGGAACAATCACTGAAACTTTAGTCGCGGACTACCTACACTCAACAAAGTTGCAGAGTGCAAACATCTTTCGCTTTAGAGACTTCATTGCAAATGAATTGTATGGTCGAAACCTGTCAAGCGGCGTGTGTTTAAAACAATGTACAGATTGTTGCAAAAGTTTCACGGGCGTCGTCGCGATCGCGCAAAAATCAATCTTACGCGTAAACGAATAGAGATCACTCGCAGGAAACGCTAATTCCGTTCTGAAGGTACAATTAAAATCGAATGCAATCGCATCATGATTTCTGCCAAACAGTTTTAAAAATCTCAACTTGTAGATGGAGCTTTTTCATGAAAATTTTTCAAAGTCACATCACTAGAGAGGGAGAAAGAGGGACGCTTGTAAAATAAAATATCGATGTTTGTAAAGTTTCTACTCTTAAAAAATACAATTTCTATGTATATATATAATTGGATGGACATACTTATAATATATATATATATATATATATATATATATGAAAATAGGTTGTCTTCGTTCGCCAATCACGTAAAAACTACGTAACGCATAAACATGGGACTGGGACCATTCGATGCGGAATGATTTGTAGATGATTCTAGGCTACTCATTTTTGAATTCCGTAAATTCTTCGCCATTTTATTTATAAATAAAATTACCCAGCAGAAGCGGCCAGGACAACTAGTATATATATATATATATATATATATATATATATATATATATATATATATATATATATACGTTTGAAACTCGTTGAAATATTTTAAAAGGTTTCATTTAATATTTGACTTCGTCTCGCCAAGAAAATAAAAATTAACATTACCAGCACAATTAAATAAATTGCCATACTTTTTAAAATATTAATAATAGCTTATAGTGCGTTGTTAGGGACTATCAGAGTGAACTAAATGGTCAGTCCATAAATTCGTACGTATTTTATACAAATAAAAAAAAAACTTCCAAATATTTCTTTAATCAATTATGTATTTGCTATCTTTACCAATAACTAACTGTCATCAGTGGTAATCAGTGTGTCTTACTTATAAAATTTTTGTTTCACAGTCAAAATACTTCGACACTTCGTTTTCAGTTCCTCCTTTGATTAATTTTTTTTGTCATAAAGTTCTGCAAATCTCAAAACAATCAGTAGCCAGTCGGCGCTATATACAAGGAATATGACACATGATGCATTTATGTCAATTAATTTTCTAATTTTATCTGTAATTGATTAAGCCGTATGCGGTTTGGCGTTATCCTGAAACAACATAATATTCCTTATTCCATATTCTACGTTCCACGTTCAATTTTCCATGGTCTATACTTTATCTATCAATCTTTTGACATATATATATAAAGTCAATGTTTCATCTGTATGTTCTTTATGAGCTATAAAACTACTACCCCGATTTTAATGGAATTTTCAGGATCAGGATCTGATCAGCCCCAATGATGATCAGTGAAATTTGGCAGCGAATACATCAACAGATTTTTTTGTTTATTATTTAATTTTTATTTTAGCCTTATCAAGGGGCAAATGAGCATGCAAGTCACCGGAGTATAGGTGGTAGACGCTGTCCATGGACACTCGTGATTCCGGAGGAGTCATCAGTATGTTGCCGGCCTCTTGGGAAGGAATAAGATACCTGGATGGAAGAGTAGGTATATGGAGAAAGAAGGTGGCTGATAGAGAAGGAAAGAGCTACTGAAGGAAATTTTAAGGTGTAGAAGGGAAGTGGGCGACTGGAGCTTTCTCTCACTGGATGAAAAGAAACAGCGAAAACTGTTACTTCAACAGCTTTAACTTAACCGCCAGATTGGTTTCTTTATCGATAGATTGCTTTATTTATAACACGTGAAATACGTTATTATATATATTTTAAAATTATCTTTCGTAGAGACAGTTTTTTCTTGAGAATAATGAAATCAAAACACTTAAAGGTTATATACAATTTATACAAAAATAATAAAGTTGAATTGTATACAATACACAGAGCAGTTAATGTCTATGGGCATATATCCCTTAAATATGCCGAAATTTTATAAAATCCTTTTAAAATTTTGTAAAAGAGTTTTGAACTTAACCTTTATTTTACAAGAATAAACTTTGTACATTTATCTAAAGGTGCCGCATTAAATATTCTCACAGACAGCGCCTTGAATGAGTTGGTAACGTTCAAGTACAAGCTTTGTATTCGAAAATGAGAGTTGCACACATTTTATTTGCTTTCTGTTAAGTAATAGGTTGTTTGGAGTCGAGCATTTCCTTTTTTCCATAAACTAACTACGTTCCGTGAAACAACGAGTTTATTAAATATTAGGCATGTAGTTATATTTACTGGCGAACCTTTCTTTGCCACATCGATGGAGATGAAGTTTAATATTTTCTTTTTTTCGGTTTTTCGATTGAATAACTCTCGAAATTTTCATATATTTTCTTATAAAAATTTACTTTTGGCTTCCTGCAAAAATCTATGGTAAGCCTGTTTTATTAACACGCATAAACACCAAATAAATAAGTAAATAAGACAATAAATAAACATAAAAATATTAAAACAATGAAGTCCTTTTCATATTTTACAACTCATTTGTCAAATAAACTAGTAGGTACGATGCCTTTTTTCTTTTTTTTTTCAAATGTCGTAATAAAACGTACTAACTCGTAACAGATAATCACATATGCTTGAATATCCTTTGTTTTTTTTTGGAATCTCACTTTTTTTATAATGCAAGAAGTTAGTTTCGAAATAACAATTACCTCTTAAGATCACGCACGCGATCATTTGTCAGATGATATAACACGCAGGTGGGTTTTAATATCCGATTGGGTTTTAGTGGACACGCGACGTTGCTATAAATATCTTTATTTGTTTTACTTGATCGTAACACTATCTTCCAAAATAAAAAGATTTCAATTACTCCCAAATCAAGGCTAAGAAAGTTTTGTTTTAAAAATGTGAGTATACCTATACTATGTTTTGGTAAGTTTTAGGTAAAGTAAAAGGTAAAATAATATATTCGCGGGGATTATCTTTCGTAAATATATTTGCAAATACAGAAACCGCTAATACGGGTATAGTTATTTGTATGGTATTATAGGAGGTAAGTTCCATGGTTTCAAAATAATTAAAAATGTCAAATAATATCAATTTAATCAACTAATATTATCAGGTTTAAGCAAGGATTTAAGGATTTAATATTCTTTTTTGCCGCTTTTAATTGAGATTGATATTTAGCAGTGGCATTAAGAATTCCCTTTTTCATAAATAAGTAATAAACATCATCCATTTCTATTTTCCACTTTAACCTGCAACACTTTTTGGTGCAGAAATATATTTTAACCTTTTACTAAACATTATAAATAATGAACAAGACATGTAATTCTATCAAGGGTACCTATTACGATGACTGATAAGTTGAAGAAATAAGACACTGTGGCGAAGGCGGGCTTTTATCAAAGACGTAATAACACGTGTAATGCGGCGGCGCTCAACGGTAGTATTCAAAAATGTACTTTACGTAGTGTCAATAAGTTACGTTTACTTTAAGTATAGTGCCCACTCATTTCCACTCTGCAAAACTCGCCTCGGCACGCGCCAATAACAAATGCCGAAGCGTTAACAAAGTTTAGAGGGTCATTTAACATAACAACTAGATTTGCAAATAAAGAAATTTACTGACAATTTTTAACTAGCGAATAGTGAAAACGTGCATAAGGCAACCGTGAATAAAGAGCTTTTGGCTTGATGGTCCTTGTAACTATTTCGTTGCTGGTCACTCCACATTTGCAGCATATCGTAATTTAATAATAATGGAATTTCGTACCTGCTTACTGTCATCTGACAGAGCTATGTCGAATCTTATCTGTGCCAAAACTCCATGTCGTCATGGTTCAGCTTGTACAGTGCTTAAAATCTATCAAGCTTATTATACTGGGAATTTTTTCAAATAGACACCAATCTAAATTATACACTAAAACATGACAAGTAAAAAAGGAACATCAAAGAACGACACAATCCGTGAAATCCACAGTTCGCCGTAAAATCGGTCGAAACACGAGACAATGACTAACAACGCGAAAGGGTTGGGCAGTCATGAGACTATAAACAGAATCGAAAACTTAAGACTACAATACAATAGTGGTATTTTTTAATATTCAAACTAATTGTTGTATCATGAATTTAAATTTTATAGTTTATAAATTACAACTGCTCACAATCAGGTTTTCACATCTGTCGGCATTCCGAGCAACGATTATATTCATTTTCATACAATTTATTTTTACCAAATATATACGTAAAATAAGCAAGTCCAGTATTAAATGCAAATACAACTCAATTAACATAATAATTAGTATACTTTCTTGTTATCTATACACGTAATATATGTATTAAATTCCCTTCTTTCCTGCGTTATTAACCCTCACTCTAACAGTATTCCAGCTAATTTAGTTTCAATCATTTAATTGTGTTCTAAACACGATATAACAGGCTTATGGTAACTAAAATAAATGATAATTCTATATATCAGCAAAGACTACATATCCAAATGCAAATGTTAATATATTTTATGCCCCTTTTACACAGTAATCATGTATTTTGACCATTTAAAATAACGATGAAACAAGTACACAATTCAAATGACGGACACTACGCCACGTCACGTGACCGTGTTAGTCGCGAATGTTTCTGAATTACACCCCATCCGACCTGACTAAAGATTTTTCGCTTCAAAATCTAAGAAACGGTTGACGGTTAATTGCTGTAGGTTTGCGATTTTCGATACAATTTTTCGCGCTAAACATACATGAATTTAAAAAAAAATCGATCGGTCAAGTAATCCAAAAATTATTTTGCACACAATATTCTCTAAATTCAAAGTCGTAACCAGCGCCCAGACATTTACCAATAAACGAACAGTTGTACTTTATGATTCGTTAGGTCATTGCCT
>BGZK01004415.1:0-13877 GCA_005406025.1 Eumeta japonica | reverse complement strand
ATTTTTTTTTAATTTATTTTATTATTTGTTAGACTGTCAACGAAATGTTGTTCAACTTAAATAAAAGCATGCCTTTACTAAAAAAAAGAATTTACATTACAAAAGATATAAAGACGTTAAATGAAATAAAATTCTTCAAGACAATGAAAATACTTTCAGTAATTATTTGTTTTATATGTGTCATAATAATAGGCCTATAAAGTAGAACATATGATGAAAAACTTATTTTTGAAAGAAACAGTAAATGAAAGTTAGAGATGTTCAGACGTTAAATGGTTTTATTTAAATTTAAAGCTATCAAAAGAAATAGAGTTTGTAAAGAATTTAATTTTTTTTAAATAATCAAAAAAGTGAAAATGTTTGCGTATACAGAATGAAAACAGTTAGTCTTGCAATACACTGATATCATATATGAAAGGAAACGATTAATAAGAAAAATAAATTTAAAGATTTATTAGCCGGGTATAACTAGCTGTTTTATATCCGCTACCGTAGTCGTCATTACCCAATTGCTTCGATTTTAAGATTAACTTACTCAACCACTAGAGCTTTGAATTACTTTCTATCAATATTTAATTTTATTAATCCCTTAAAATTTTGTATCACTTCTGTACCACTAGTTACGTGGTCATTTTTATTTTATTTCAGAGCCACAATTGCAACTACTTTAGTTTTTTGTGTTTGTTATTATTTGTATCATATACATAAAGTACAACAGATTCTGTTCTCAGCCATCGATTTTTTATCATTAATTCTGTGAACTCTTTTTTTTTTATTATAATTGTTAATTGAAAAAAAGGTAAAAAAGTATAAAGTAAATCGAACCCTAATATATAGCACGTTAATATCAAAATAATTAATTATAATATTAAAAAGAGTTCAAAGAATAAACAACACAAAATGCTATTCTGTCATCCCTGTATTATTTCTTCTCTCTAGAAGTAGAAGTTAAAAAGTTAAATATTTTTTTTCCAACATATTCTAAAAAAATTATAACAACTTTCGATTTGAGAATAAATGATATTGTTGAGAATGTAATCATTTATAATTTATTCGAAAATGTTAAAACAACCTCTTAAAGTTGATCCATAACAAGCGGTAGGTCGTATTACAAGTTTTGCTTTTTAATATATCATCTTGCCATATTTATAATTTGCAATAATTTTCTTTTATTTAAAGCTTAGTAAAATATAAATGCAATTTTAATATAAATAAATTTTCAAAATTTGCAATTTCCCAACGTTTTAAATAACTGAAAAATATATTTTAAAATTATTAAAATATAAGGGAGCCTCTAATTTGCAAATTTGAATTATTATTATACTGCTAAACATTTGATTTTGTATAAATAAGCAAGTTTTTCTACAATTTCGGTTTATTTTTGCTGTGTTTTAATGCTGGAATTTAACTTAAACGAATTTATTTGTATAGGAAACTAAAGACTTAAGCGTCAAACTTGTTTCATACGTATTGCCATTATTCGAGTATGTGTCTTAACTCTTTTAATTACTTAAAAGAAATATTTTCAACTTATTTTTATGAATCATTAAATTTTCATCAGTGTTGCCATATGGCTTTTCTTCTTTATAATCATTGTTTTTTAATTAACGCTGCCAATTTAGTTATACACACACACACACAATGACAACTCAATTTAAATAAAATTAATTAAATTCAAGCTGAAAATGATATGTAAAATACAAAAAAGATGTATAGCTGTAAAAGTAAATATTAACCATAAAAAATCAAATGAAATATATTTACATGTAAATTAATGAGACAAGCCTTTTAAGCACAATTTTTTAATTACTTTCATTAAATTTTCGGGACATTAACAGATCATTAAAAATCAATTAGAATTTTATATACAACAAAAGATTCTACACAGCGAAACAAAACTATTTCTAAATTGGCTTTAATTACTTTCACAAAAAAGCAAAAAAACAAAAACATAAAAATTATTTTAGTTAAAATATCTGAAATAATGCTGTAAATAACATGACTTTTTAGTCATCAAAATATATTTGTATATGTATTTATTTTGCTCTTATAAAATCTTTAAAGCTTTTTAAAGTGCTCGAAATTTTTGACAATTAAAAGAATGAAAGAATGGAAGCATATACCATTTAATGTTAAAACCATTTTAGCTTTATCCTTTTTTTTCTTGCATTTTCTTAAAGTTTGGTATGCCTGTTTAAATATTTGTCTGAGTTGCTTAATAAAAATTCACTTTTCATGTTGTCTTTAACACACAGTTGTGCAAAACATTTGTCATTTCGACCACTTTGCATTCCTTTAGGACTTTGGCATTAAAGGATTTTTTATGGATGGTTTATATGTATGTTTTTATATGTATTTTATTTATATTTATATGTATATATATTTTAATTTGTTTTATTTGATAGCCACCATGAAACATTTTAGCGATTTTTATGGAAGCTTTTGTGTTTTAGAAAAAACAAATATTTCATTTATGTTGTCTTTAAATATTTTCCACTAAAAGCAAAATTACTTAAAGAGTTAAAAGCAAAATTCTGAGCAGCTGCTGTACTTGCCACAATGATGTATATTAATAGCTATCGAAAAGCTTCTTGTGATTTATTGAAATCATCTCACTTAAACATATACATACAAAGTATGTACACAAATTAGTATATATGTATTTATAATCAAATAAAATAATATTGTTTCTTCATTATAAATGTTTGCTTTATTAATTAAAAACAACAATAACTGTAACACTTTATAAAAAACTTTTCAAGTGCCAGACCTTCTTAAAAGTTTTTCTATTTGATTGGACTATTTTCAATCATTAAAATAAATAAAATTAAGTATAATTTTTAAAACAAACATTACATGCTGAAAGTAACAAAAGTACCACTCTCCAGCTACAATGCGACTGTGTATTTATGCCCATGATTATCGCATTCCTTGTAAGAAGTGTTAGACGCCAACAAAAGAACTATAATCCTCTTTAGTGCTGAATAAATGAAATTTTTCTTTATTGTAAGAGCTGGCAGAAAAATATGTAATTTATCCATCCATTAGAATATTCATATTTTGTAGATACAATACAAATGATACTTGATTTTTATTGGATTTTTTTCATACGCAAATAATATTTGAGGTTATAAAAATACAATGTATGCAGATCTAAAATTAAGGTGCGATAGTTTTGGCTCGCCCATTCACAAGACATTAAATTTTTCAGTAGACTTTATTTCAGCAAATGTGTGTGTGTGTTTTTAAGAAAAGCATGTGTGTATGTCCACTGAATATTTTCAATGATTTTTTTATAAGATCTTTAACAAATGAGTTAATTGATAAACCGAAGAAACATATGGAACTTTTAGTAAAATATTTATAAAAAGTTGCTCATTTGAAAATAACTTTAAACTTGACAACTCATGCAATGATTTATTAAGAAAACTAAAATTTTTAAGTCAAGCTATTTTTACAACTTGCAGTTATTAATACTTTTCTAGTTTATTTTCTTAAAATTTTACTATATTTTCTGTAACAAACCTTTTGCCAGGACAACAGATTTTTTTATGTAGTTTCAAAAAACTTGTTTCCTTTTTCCAATAGAAAGAGGGAGAAAAATAGAGAGACATTTCAAGGTTTTGTTGAGAAGACAGGTAGAAGGCATCTAAAGAAAAAAGCACACATAAATTAAAAGAGTAAAGTTAAAAAAGAAAGGAATAGATAAAACCGCTAAAATTATTTGCAAGAACATGGCAAGCAGGCAGGATGATGAAGAAGGTGCTACTTCGCGTATTGAGAAATTTTCTGTTACAAATAAGGCATCCAAATGTGTAGTTGTTATTGCTATTGAAAACCAATAAATTATTTTTGCATAAAAATATAAATAATAAAACTACTGGGCACAATAAGTGCTAGGGAGTGGAATGTTATTACTCAGGACTCTTCGTCCTGGCAACTTTATTTATTTATTACTGGTGAACCTCCGTAGCTGCCTGGCGTGGTTTCCACAAGTACTGTGGTTTCGGTCAAAAGACTGGGAAAATGATTTTATAAGTACCTTGAAAGAGCGATCAACAAATTTGCTCTGCTACCAAATACAAACAAGGCCTTAAATTCCTTGAAGGGAAGCTCTAAGAACTATATCTTCTAGACTTATCTTGATACGAAATGTCCTATTAATTTGCCCTAGTTTGGAAAAGTATTTCACAAAAGGATCAGTGTTATTACTTCAGATTAACTTTTAATCAGTTAATTGATGATAATATCACCACCATAGGCTTCATGCAAATATAGTAATTTTAAAGTTTAAAAAAATATTAAGTTCGCCATCTCAAATGTGAAGTAAACTATTGTAAAAAAAAATAATTGCACCCTTACTGTACTTTATCATATTAAAACCGCTATTTCATATCCTGTAAAATGTTATCTCTACATGCAGACTTTACTTGCATCTGGTAGCCTACTAGATATCCTGAAATTGTAGTTCTCTATATACAAGCCCACGCTAACTCGTTCTCTAAACATATACAGTTTCAGGCATTTCACAGTCAATCTGAATGCCGAAGCTGCTTGTATCAAGTGTACTTGAATGCCTTCATAGCTTTGGGTTCCAATTATCTACTTTGTTCGGCTTGTAACCTTTACTATGAATTATCTGGACGTGAAATCAATAGACAGCCAGCATAAGAAGACAAATGGTTACTAAGATGGTGATATTCTCATAGTTTCTGCTATAAACATTGCTACGATATGAGCAATTTTCTAGATCGAATGTCTAGTACTCAATAACAAAATCAATTTTATAAACAAAAGCCATATCATTTTCATTTTAATTTGGCTTGTGAGATTTCCTGAATTCATAATGGCTGAACTGGGATTTGTAGCTCTAGCATGAAGAGTTTTTTAATGAAAGTTTGCTACCCAAACGGCAAGCAGGTACTTCAGCTTATCTAAAGAAATAAGCAGGTATTAAATAATACAACTTTCGTTTTATTTGCATTTGCCCTCTTACCGCAAGAAAACTGTCAAACTGCAGAGAGTAAATGGATGAGTTCATCTTAAATAAACCCTAAATGTCAAAAGTCTCTTGAATGATTTGCTTGGTAAAAGTTTTAAAGAAAGCAATAACAATAAATATTAATAACTTCTACCTGTATGGTATTGGTTAGTATCTAAACACCAGAATTAAGTTACTTTCAAATTAATCATGATTCTTATATTACTCCAAAGAAATTCAAGTTAACAAATTAAAGTGGTATGAGTAAAATTTAAAACTCATTATTATTATATCATATGGCCAAAGCAATAAACCAAAGAACCCACGATAATCAATAAATTCTTAGAAATGCATTGAAGTACTCCACAAACAAATTTGAATAATAAAAAGACAATAGAAGCAACAACAACAGGGACAATGATTATCAGCAACATTCAATAAGAAGCTACTCAAGTGTGGGAGCGTCAAAATGTTGTACAACCGAATAAATGTGATGTTGTGTATAAGTCTCGAAAATGACAACTTAATCTGGAGACAATATCAAAATGTCTCTTTGGTTTATTATTGTTGTTTTGTGTTGTTGAAAAAGCTGCCACAAGAAAAATTTGTTTAAAACAGAATTAAAGACCCCACCACACCCACTTAAAACTGAGAATGAATGGAAAACTGTGCTAAAAGTGATTATAGTAATATTTTAAAATTTATTTTGCGTACGTGAATGTTACTGAATAAAACATAACATTGAACAAAATTATTATTTAAGTAGCAAAATAAAAGTTTTAAGCACTTTAATAAACAGTGTTGCCAGGCAGAGAAGTAAACTTTACCAAATTTTGCTAAACTTTCTTTTTCTTAATTTTAGGAAAAATTATCAAGTGATGACGTTGAGAATAAAAGAAAATTAGTTCCAATAACGAAACGATACTTTGAGTCATTTATATTAGGGAAGCAACGATATGCCATTTTGCCGATCCGATACCGATACTCAAAATAAATATCGCCGATACCGATATGTTTATTGAAGTTGAGCTCAAGTAGAAATTAGCAAAACTCAAATGAATTAATTCTTCTGTTATACAAAATAACAGTGTTTATTAAGAAAACGAATTGAAAATAACATTGCAAGAGATTAATATTTAAAATTAATGTTAAAAAATTTTTGTTTAAAATAGAAAGTGTTCTCAAATTTTGCGGAGATGGACAATTTCTCAAATCTGTTTGAATCAGTGAAAAATAATCTCTCAGATGCAACAGAACTCAGCTGTGCAAAGCGAAATAAAAGAATATTATATCCTACTTTTAATATGTTATTTCTCATAGTTGTTATGGAAAACCAAGAGTTGGATATTTAATATTTTGTTCAAAATTCTGCAAAGAAAAATATATATTTCTATCACCGATAGAAATATCGCCGATATATCGGTATCGGTTGCATCACTAATTTATACTTGCTGCCTCTTTCACTATTTCGAACATGTACGTTCGTTTGTTCGTTCGCATTAATACACTTGAGATAACAAAAGCAATTTTGAAATTTTTATTTGCATTAACTGTTATGCAAACGAATGAACATGTTCGAAATAATGAAGGAGACAATTAAATCAAGCAATTCTTGTTTGAAACCTAAAATTCTTTTTTTGTTACAATACTTTTATTTTTAACATTCTTTACCTAAATTTCAATCATTTGCATTTCATGAAGCGTAACTAAATTTCTCCTGTCACTGTGGAATTTATTACGTATCAATACACAATAAAAAAATTTTTTCAGACTTATATCAATTAGCATAAATTAAAAATTTTCAATTCTCTCTTTGTTAATACCACACAACACGGTGTCAGTAACTTCACACCTAAAAATAGCATTTTAACACAATTAACATAAATTTCTAGCCAATCAAATTTATAACAACAACACATTCACAGCGATCTTTAGGCCAAATCATAACCAAAGAAAAAAAAAAATTTGTATTTATAGGAATATTAATTGGAAGCAACTTTATTTGTTTGACATTTTAAGAAATGTTAATTTGTCTTTACCTACTTGGTATCTTATGTGGGCGACAAAACTATAACCATAAATTTCAACCCATTAGATTTATGTTTTCATTTCAGAAAATATTTCTAAAGATAATCCAATGGTTCTTTTGTTTACATTCACGTTAATTAAATTATAAATACAATTTATAATAAAATTAGGTTATTTGATACATGCTTATCATATGATACACCAGGCATTTTAAAATACATAAAAATATTTATTTTTAGTTTATAATTTTATTGTCATATGAAATTATTCGTATTCAGAAGTCACACATACATATATTGGCTAATACCCTAGACAGACGACAGCGTTAATTTGCATTAGTGGCCTTTTTCTGCATTAACTCGTGCATTATCCCCATTCGAATGTGAATTAACTCAGTCATAAATGCACAAAATCAAACTGCATTTATACTAAATTCAGTTCCATAATATGGCAGCACCGTTGAAATCAGTCAGTTGTTTACATTTTGCTTACTATTGTGAATGAAATGAATGAATGAAAAATGGAGTCACAGACAAAAATTTTAGCTATTTTATTTGTTTTTCTTAAATATTAATTTTATGTGTAAATTATGTATTGTGTAAATATTTCAAAAAGGAAAAAAACACAAAAAAATTAATTACCGCCACATAAGCATTTCTTTGCAAACAAAAAGTTCACACAGTTGAATAAATGCAGTTTACTAAATGCAGAAATCGTCGTCTGTCATCATAAAATTTCAATTCAAATTAGTGAGCTCTTAATGCGAATTAACTCTGTCGTCTGTCTAGGGCATAAGTGTAAAATCGCCTAAAATAACATGTCGAGAATATCATATTTCGAAAAAAAGTAACTCTTCGAGATGAGAAAATTGCTTGTAAAGCTTATTACTCCCACATGATTGTTAGGTGGCCAAAGAAACATTTTTGTTTGCAGAACTCACTCAATAAGCTTCAAAAATGCTACACTAGCAGTCATGCATAAATTAACTAATTCATCTTAATGTATACAGTTGAACAATAACTTCATACCAGATAGTCTCTCTCCAATTCGCTATTCATGTTGTTCAACAAAATTAGTTAATTTGTGCATCACTGCCAGTGTTGCATGTTTGAAACATAGCATTTTAAGTTAAGTTCAAAACAGAACATACGTTGCAATGGATACTGACCATACACTCAGAAAGCAATTATCTTAACAAAGTTTATGGCCAACATTGTAATCGATTACTGTTTTTCAGGGCCAATTCTTAATATGTAGGTAGTATGGATCAAATTCGTTGTACACTTGATTTATCAAAATAAGTTGATATCTGACTTCACTGTCAGAAAATGCTTATAAATTTTTGGGTGTATTCAAAATAAATTAATTTACATTTCATATCTTTAAAAAATTTTTTGATGTATATTTATACTAATTTTTTTCAATTAGCCCCTCAAACTCTAAAATAGTCAAAATTTAATCAAAAATATTACAGTATGGAACACAAGGGATATCTGTTTTGTCATGTCGAAAATTATCACTTCTTACGAAAGTGGCACCGCATTGTAGCACAGCAGCAAAAATTAGGGTATGTTTAGATATGTGAAGGACAAAAAAACATGATTGCGGAAAAAAGAAAATATATCGCAGTTAATGTTTTGTTGGCATTGTTTCACATTACTTATCCCCTTTTCACCATTGCGAATATGCTCGTTCGTTTCAAAACGACAATTGAAGCAAACGAACGAACATGTTCGTCATAGTAAAGAGGCGGTTAAACTCTGTATTATATACTTGACAAATTTCTTTTACCTTTTATTTCACTCTTCTCTTTTTCTTAAAATTGTACATAAAATGAACTTGCAGAAAATATTTATTATTGTTTACACTTGTGTTGTTGCTGCCACGATTTTCTCCACTATTTATAACTAAATATCACCATAGCGCTGAGCACACATGATATGGCCACTCTGACATATAATTTTTTGGAAGTAACTACAAGGTGGTTGCAAGTGAATTTGCCGTAAAACGAATGTATTTTGTTGTTGCGAATTCTTACTCAGAATGTCAAAATCTAAATGCGTCTAGTTGGACCAGCTGCTTGCATTTACGATAAATTGCATTAAAAAAAATTTAAAACACTCAATAAATAACTTGCAAATTATTTATAACAGTGCCTAAATATCAAAAAACTTTCACACCATCTGTTAAGTTTACTTTGTAGTGAATTTGCCTGAGTTGAAAATGCGTAAGAAGCAGTGCTGGGTGTTCATTTATTTGAACTGTTCCGTTCATTCAATAGCATTATTTCTGATCACTTCGATCGCAATATAAAAGAATAATATTTTGGACCTTTGAGCTCTTGCCGATAAAGCAATAATTGAAAGTTTTAAAATTTTGTGTTAAGTACGCGAAAAATCCTAAATAAAAAAAAGAAAAACAAAAAATTTTAAATAATAATATGCACTTTCCTTTTTTAATCTTAGCTTTAAAAGATAATTTTTGAATTTGTTTTGAGAAAGCATTTTTAAAATTTATTATTTGCCATAACAGTACATGGAAAACCAATTTGTAAAATTGCCATGACAACCTGCACCAAGTTTATGTTCATCCCTTTCCTCAGGAACGAGTGTTGAACTTTTACTTTTCCTTTTGGTTAACGGATCTTTTACATTTTCTAGCCTTCTTTTTATCCGCTTTCAACAAAATACGCTTTTTAGTTCTTCAACGTCGTAACAGGTGCTGGCTCTTCTATTTCTTCTTCAAATCAACGAAAATTTTTTTACGCTTATCCAAAGAAACTTCCTGTTGAACTGATTCTATATCATCTTAAATTTCGAATTTTAGTTGTTTTAAATACAACTGAACTTCTATGACTTAATTTTAAAAAAAATATTTTTACTATTAAAATAATTTCAACTTCTTTTATTGATATAAAGATTTCATTGAATATAATAATTGATTTCATATGCCCAACACTCAGAATTAGTATCAATTTTAAATTGGGTGATCATTTTTGTACAAATTTAACATGATTTTAATCAACATTTTACTTGTTAATTTTGCATTATTATGTGTTCTTTGTGATAAAACTTAGTATGCAGCTGATTATTTTACTGGTTTCGTTTTTATATAATAAACTTTTTATATGCACTTCATTATTGAGAATATCCTTCTGTACATCGCTATGAGCATCACAAAATACTTTTAAATTGTTTTAAACCTTAAATTCATTCTCATAATTTTAGTATTGAGAAGAATCTTTCATATTTGTGAATCATTCTTTCTCTTTCAGAAAGAAACACTGAATTAATTCATTCTCTTCTTTCATCTTTCACCATTTTGAATATGACATACATTCATATGTTTCAGAATGAATGAAAATGTTTGTTTACAATGGATGTAGAAAGAAGTATTGTTGAAATATTAAAAATTGTAACTTATGCTTATTAAAATTAAATTAAATGATACGGTACAGTGATAAAAGATTATTTATAATATAAAAGCAGTGCAAATATTGAATATTTTTTCTTCAAATTATAGACACAAAATTGTAGTCTCAAAATTAGAAGAGAATTAAAACAAAAGTGTAAATTGAAGGTGAAAGATATTGAAATGAATTACTGAAATATTTCATTCTTTCACCTGAAAGAATCATTCAGTTGAATTAATTCATTCACAAATGACACAAGCCTACATAATTTTACATGTCGCATATTTTTGATTTAATCAGGATTAGCCTCGAATATCAGATAGAAAAGCGAACCTGGATAATTGCGCTTCGCGTAAATAGAATATAAAAATAAATTCGAAATTTTTATTTAATTATCTGTTAGTACATTTTATGAAAATCTGCTGGTTTTGCTTAAAACACGCTGGTGGAAACAGCTCATTAATGATACAAATAAAAATCTATAATAGTTACAATGATTTCAGGCTTGGGTTCTTAGTTTCTTTGCAACAATTTTTAAAATTTTCCACTGTAAGAGTAATTTAGTTGTAATAGCGTTTTTTGTTTTAGTAGTTTCAAATATATATATATATATATATATATATACTTATGAATGTGGGTATGTTTAAATAGTTTAATATATAGAAATTTCTTTTTTCTTAATATTTGCTGTGGAAATATTTGGCATAGATCATAATTTACAAAATTTATTTAATGTCGTTGTTATGGATATTCTCCTCCTTCTTATATATACATAGTGCATAGTATAACACGCTTATTAAATTGTAGTGCACTTTTCTTTTTTTTTTTTAATGGACTCATTTCTTTTGCTTTGTTTTTGATTATTATGTGTGTATGTAGTTTATAATTCTTGGCAAAGTCTTGTATATCAACAAGATTTTCACGGCCATCGCCATCGCCACCACCACCATCAACATCTTCTGTTCTGTTTAGTATCAACTCCAGAGGCATTAAATGCCACAAATAGGCGTCTTTACTGCATTGGCAACGGCTTTCTGGCATTACTTGCACATGTTCATGCATTTAAGCGTAAATGATGCATGATTGTATTCTCACAGCCCAATCAGTTGGTTGGTTGGCTGGTGGACTACAGTGGACTGGTGGCTGGCTGGTGGTTTGGTTGTTTGTTTGTTGCTGGCGATACTGATAAGCGCTTAAAGTATGGTTCAATAACAGCAACAGCAACAACAATATTCTTTATGACTGTGATTATGATGAGCAACTTACAGCAAAACTTATTTCTCCAATATAGCCAGTATGTAAATTTTAAAAATTTTCTACATTGATACGCAAATAAGATCTACCACATGCACATACACCTGCACATATGCAACTACCATCATCTTAAAAAATTTATATACATACATATTTTTTTTTGCTGTAGCTGCTGGTGCCGCTGCTGCACTATGCACCAATAAAATGTTTGAACAGTAAGTAATATGTCCTCGAAGTTTGCTGGATGTGCGAGAACTTCACAAAGTATGAAAAAATAATGTAATAAATAAGTTCATCGATGATGATAATGATGATGACGATGATTTTGTTGTCGAATATTGACGATGTTTTTTTCTTTTTTGATAGATGAGGAAATATGTTGTATAAGCTATCGAACAACTGTTCGTACTCATTACTTAAAACGCTACGGTCTTTTTATGAAAAATTTCCCAAGCTATGGAAATTCTTACAGTTGTTTTTCGCTCTTATTTTATCTCTGATGTTATATATACATACATGCATACACATATAGACATGCATTTGTATGTACATAAATTTTATTGCATATTTTATTAAAACAGAATAAAATAAAATATTGTGTTCAAATAGTCTTCTAAAGAGAAAATTTTATCTGATGCCAAACTATCGTTGCTACTTAGAAAAATATATATAAATATCTGATTTTGGAAAAATAAACACTTAGCCGAAGCTTCTTTATTTATTAACCTACTAAGGAATTAAATATTTCAGTTCAAAAAACTTTATAGTTATTTTTCTATCTAGTATCAAATACGCTTATATGCTGCCGGCTATTCGGCCTATCAGTGCACTAAAAGCACTGCTAATGAATGATTCGCATATAACAAGGAATTTATACACTTCATTAGTAAGACCAATGCTAAAATTGAATCAATGCAAAAACAATTGCTGTTGTTTTGCCTGCGTAATCTGCGTTGAAATCTGTATACAATCGTAACTGACTGGAACCCACCAAACTTCCTCTACAGAAAACACGGTAAATTATCTCTAATATAACATTTAAAAACAAGCTGTTTTTGAACATTGTTAAGGCTGGGACACGTAGAATCTTTCATCCGTTATCCGTCGCCTTTTCAACTGACAGCTAAGTTAAAATTTATGTTTTGTTAAGAGTGTTGTCACATGCAGTACGTCTCCTTCAACGCAAAAGTATAAAAGTTGGCCAACTTTAACTTTTGACATATTGAAGCACTTTGACAATTGTCAATAGATTTTTATGTGTTGTATTTATGGATTTTCTTCTAAAACCAAAATTTAAAAGATCTCTAAAATATCATCCAGTTTTTTCACTAAATTCTACTGCAAAGAAAAACAAAGTAAGAACCAGCTGATTTTTATACATTGACAAAGTGCTCATTGTGCCAACTCTATCCGTCAGTGCGTTTATGTCAGTTGAAAAGGCGACGCATAACATATGACGACTCTATGTGCCCCAGCTTTATAAATGTAATAACTTGACATAATGTAGCGGCTGCTCTTCGAGGTAATCCCTTTTATTGGCCCGCATGGGTCCAAAATGGCACGACGTTAGTAATAATTTTCAGACGCAGTTCACCCGGAGAAAACTATTGTTTGAACTACTACCTAGTCAATGGAGAACCGTTATGGGTCTATGTTTCCTGAACAGCTACAAAATATTAAAACCCCATTCGGATTGAGCTTAAACAACTTCACACTCTCATGCTTTGATCAATTGAGAAATGCGGCACACACTTTGGCTTCATTTTATTAAACCCATCTGATTATTTAAAATTAAAATCATACTGTCATATGAAATGTCTTTGGCATCAATCATTTCGAGCACTTTTTGCTCTTCAATTGGATACCACCATGTCATAGATTTATTTCAACACTTGGGTGCTGTAACCTCAATTATTTGTTCTTGTGCAACCACAATCCTACCGAGGGAAGTTTTAGTCTTGGCAAAATGCAACAACAAAAAAATAAGCAAAAGCGCTTTCCAGACCAGCTATGCACAGCATGCCAATAGGCAGTCACGCTACTAGCTTTCAGCTGATATTGTTTTCTTTTGAAAATACCAAGAATCATTACCCAGCAAAATGTCGGTCTATTTGGTCAGTTTTCTAAGCGGGGAATATTTCTCGTTTCCGTAATTCTTCTGTATCACATGATTTTTGTTTACAATATCAATTTGGTAGACTC
>BGZK01004414.1:0-13879 GCA_005406025.1 Eumeta japonica | reverse complement strand
GGGCAATCACAAAGGGACCATTTTGTTTAGACACACGTGAGCTGTACATCTGCATTTTCTTTTCCTGACAGCGGTATCCCTACCTATCCTAGTCTATGGACAGGGACTAAAGAAAATAGTAACTTGAAACTTTTACAATAATTTCTAATGCCTGCAATTATATTGCATAACACGTCGAATCAAAATTTCTCAAGCCTTGCACATAATCTCCAGATAACTTTCCAGATTATCCCAAGCCATGACTGCCGATCGAAATCAGAATAAATCACAGGTAGCTCCTGAGCCCAGCACAACATTCCGCCGTGCTAAAACAGATGCCTTAAGCTAGATGAAACACTTCCACTATTCCATTCTATAATCTCTAAATACTGCGCATTTAAATTAATGGATACACTTCAAAATCCCGAAACATATTCATTTATAAGCTTTAAACCCACTTTCTTAGCCACAAATGTTGTACAGGGTTCCTGGTTTATGATTTTATGTATGCTAATGAAGAGAAAAGAGCAATCTCACTTGGATTTCCTAGAACGATTATTCATGAAATTCCAAAAAAGGATCTGAAATGTCATCCTTCAAATTAAATCGTTCAACAACTGAATGAAAGTTTGATTTGCGCAAAAAGTTTTTGAAACGATGTTGAGTGTTTTCACTGTAAATCCTATTGTTTGGAGTGCACTTAAACAAGCAAAACTGCCAAGAACCCGAAACCATCGCTTGAGATATCAACAACCATTGCATTGTCCCAGGGTAACAGTTGAGTATGCCTTATCCGAGCATTAGATAATTGCACCATTTTATTCGGAAATTCTCCAGTAGAGGCGATAAAGTCAACGGTGAAAATTATCGACGGTGAATCTGCGATCTCATCTATCGTACTCTTTATATACGTAGCTGCAAAAGGACGGTGTGACTGCACACACAACCGGAGCATCGGTGAATTTGCTTCGGGATAATTTCCTTACCAAAACTTTGAGGCACCTCTTGACACCGAGGTCTCTCGATCTAAGTCCCATAGATTGTTTTGTATGATGCTATCTCAAAGAGAGGGTTTATAATGACAATCCCCAATTTCTTGTCGTTTTAAAAGAAAATATCTGTCGAGAAATCAGCTCAATTGAACTAAGTTTACAGCGGCCTGTGGCGCAGAACACAAGACCTGTTTTGAACAAGGTGTTCAACTCGACGGAAGTCATTTGGGTATATACTTTAACTTCTTGTCAATGAAAACAAAAGCCAATGATTTATTATGTGCGAATTAAATGCAGGCTAAAAATATCCAGACGTAATTAGTTTTTGTATAAGTTCTAAAACCAGATAAAATGATATGAAGTTTATGAGTTCTATCACAAAATGAAAAGTGGTTATATGTTGGTAACGGTAAGGATGTTGTCCAAAAGAAGATACATAAGAGTTAAATTACACTCGAGCTGTTGATCAGTTCTCAAGGTTCAGATTTTTAGATTGATTGAGAGGCATGATAGCCCATGTCATTCGACATAAACTTAACCCAATCTAGACTTGTTGTGCGCTCCTTAGATATAACCATAAAGTTTGACTCATACATCTACAGGAACTCTACAGGTTATGTTAGATAAGGTGTCGATCCCAAGGTATCGGGGCTGTACTTAGAGAAGGCGCAAAAGGAAAGTAGTGTTTTAATGTCCCCACCTTCCATATGATCTACTTTTATATCCCCAAGCTATAACTATAATTATTCCTATGTGCCAGTACTTTAGAGTGCTGGTCTAAAAATATCGAAATGTAATTAGTTTTGTAGAAGTTCTAGAAACCGGATAAAGTATGGCGAGAAGGTGGTGCATAAGCGAAAGTAGTGTTTTAATGTATCTCACCTCCTCACATGCTCTTTATTTATATCCTCAAGCTATTACTATGCTATTCCTATGCGCCAGTACTTTAAGAGTGATATGATGGTCCTATAGAATTCTTGTATTGACTCCTTTTTTAAGATAAACTATCAGGAACTTTATCGTTAAGTTGCAAGAGTTGTATTTTTTATTATTTTTAGTTTCGGGGATGACTAACTAATATTCCCAAGAATTGGCAAGACTAAAAAAAGCTAGCGGGTGAGAAAACGTCGAATATTCCTCTTTTAAATAGTTTCCTTTTCTTCATAGCGAGTTGTTTGGCATTTTTCGATTTTGCATGTTTTGTAAAGTGATGAAGATACAGCAAGTGCTTACGAGAAGTATTTCCAAAATCAAGGCACAAAAATTCTTATTTTTGATCAGTTGACTTTTAACTATTAAAAGATTGTCTAAAGCTATAACGCTTTAAACTCAAAAACTACTTCCGATTCATTTCACTAAGCCATTTGCAATAAAATTCTTGCGATTAGTTCACTGGATTTGATGTCACGTTGTTAAATAATTAGTACTTACTTTTCTGGTTTTGGGGGTCCCCAAACGTCAGGATCTTTTGGCGGCGGCGTCCATATATCGGGATCCGGTTGAAACCATGAAGATGGATCTCTGGCTTCTGCTTCGCTGGTGTGTGTTCTCAATTTAGAAGCAAACTGTGAACTTTGCAAATCCAAAGTCATTTCAGACAAAGTGCGTTGAATCTCTTTTATTTGAGAATACTCTTTGCTTATTTGTTGTTTAACCTAAAACGTGATCAAAAATAAAGTAAAATTTAACAGCTGTATTCATAAAAAAAATAGGGCAAATTTTTTTGTACTCACCATAGTCCATTTCCCCTTCCTCAATGGATCATTTGTTGATGAAATCATGCGAGCTAATAGACCCTGCAAACCTTCGTAGTATATTGAGGCAGAGTCATAGTCACCGGTCAGTGCCATATCTCTGGCCAATTTGGCGTTCTCACATATTTCCGCTATTGAAGTCTTGGACATCACGGTCATTCCTACACAAGATTTTGTCTTTTGCTTGCCACCTCTTAATAGCTAAAAAGAAATTTGATTTAATTTAACAATGATAATTAACTAACGAGTATTCAAAGGGCAAAGATTAATTAAGATTAGGGAAAGGATCAACGTTATGAAATCCTCTCGACTCACATTTTATTATTTATGTCATTGTAACTGTGACATAAATTATTATGTTGTATAATCTAAAAACGTTGTCACAAGTGAAAGAAGATAATAATTTGCTGTCACTGCGACTAAAAATTGTTTAAACATGAAATATTTCATATATCGAAAGGGTTAAAAATTTAATTAGGGTATTTAAACACATTTTCAAACACAAAAATAGAAAAAGAGTAAATTGGTGGCAAAATAACATGTATACACACACGTAAGACAGCATTTCTTTCAACAAAGCCTAGTTGGCTGATGGATGGTGCGATCAGCTGCCTTGCAAGTCATTGCCGGTTCGAATCCGGGCTTATTTTGTTTTATAAAATAATGAATACATACAAAATTGCAATTCATTATTTTGTCTACATCTAAATAAATTTAAAGCCGATTTAGTTCATTTTGAATGCGGTGCCAGTAGAGATAATTAGAAAACGATAAATTTACGATCTAAATCAATGAAATGCCAAATGCCTTTAAAAAGGAGTTCCTAAACAGATAAATTGTGAAAACGTTTTATATATATGTACTGAAAAAAGGGGTTTTGTGGCAACCTTATTGTCCATATGGCTCCCCTTCCCCCGCCGGGGCAGGTATTGTCTTGGCGAGTCGTAACATCTTGACGTTCCGATTTCGGGGTGTAGAGGCTTAAGAGGTTGGTTTGGCAACCATAGCTTGAGAGGGTAGCATGCTTATGAATTGGTGCCATAGGAATGTTCGCCGCGCCCCGTGGTGACTCCTATTGGATAAACTTTCGCAACCGTGGCTGAGGTGCTTATGCAGCTGCAACGTGGTGGGTTGTGGAGGAGTGATTTTGTAGTCCCTGGCCGCACAGGTGTGAATGAGCAAGCATGTTCTTTTAGGGCTGCAAATGAGTTTTAGCTGCCTGCCAACAGTATGTTCTGCAAGGTTACCGAGAGGATAAAAGCCAGTTAGTTAAAGTCTGATGTTTGCTTGACAACTCCGGGCCAACATTAATGTACTAAATCCTTGGAATGCTTTGAGCATAGAAGGAGCTGGCCGCATCCCCTTCAGCAAGGGGTCTATTCGTGATGCAATACAGTAATGAGTAACAAATTGCCAGCTGGTGTAACAAGCCGCCCAGACATGGCGGTGTGGCATGACCAACCACACCACGTGGATTTGATTCATCGTCGGCCGTAAGACAGGTGCCGGCATAAATCGAATTCACATCTGTCTATATGGCTCTGGGAATTTAGTATTGTAAATATCAAATACTATGTACAATATAAATGAAATAGATTAAAACAGCTTCGCCAACCATAAAGTATATTTCACTCATACACTGGGATTCGTGTTTTGCTTTCTTTATTTGTAAGCAAAACATTTCGTATCACAAAACAAATACGACAAAAAGAGATAACAAATCAATATAAATCTAAGCATTTTACTCATACACGGAGTTTGGTACTTTGTTTTTCCATTCTTAAACATAAAATCTGATTTCCATTGTCAGTTTTACCATTTCGGTTTACTTTGTCTCACTGTCAACCATCGGAAAACAACGTGTATTACAAAATAAACTAAATATACAGTCGTCAAGCAGCTATGGGCTGAAGAACAGCTCTTGCGTCATCGCAATTATTTCTTAAGTGGTGTCGGGCTTGTTTTTGTTGTTTGGAATTCGAGAGTTTTGCGGCTCACTCGCACTGGTTGATTGATTTGCTCAATTAACTAATTAAAAATGTTATTTCTTGTATTATGTAATTAATTTTAAAAAATTCTATTTGATTGATCTAATTTAGACTATACGAAGGTGAAAGTATATACACAGTAGGCTATAGGCAATATTTTGTTTTAGCTCAACTGGTATATCAGTCAAAAGTGATGCATATATCCATCATGTCTAGTCAACAGAAGCTCCTTTATCCATAAAATATGATTAGTCAACTGTTACCAGCTTCCTATCGAACTTTACTTATCAACGTTGACCAATATGTTTATCAAGCTCTACTGATCAACGATGGCCAATATACATATATGCCAACGATGACTAGTAAATGATACTTGAATGAACAGTTCAGCTATATGCTCTACAGGCCACACAATTTTTAAGTTAGAGCTGGATGCTAAATTGCACGTAAACAAAAATTTCTATAAGTTTTTATATTTCTCCCTTTAATTATAGATTGATAGAAACTGTGATGGATAGTGTTTAGTCAAAATGCAATACATTTGTTATTAACTGTCCATGGAAACATAATTGTATCGATGTTAAGTGTTATAATCAGACTAATTCTAAATATTCTTGTATAATTTCTTACTACAGACAAAATTCTTCTCTGCAGTAATATGTAATTTTTTCTGAATCAAGAAACAATAAATAGCAGCATAATCTAACTTTAAAATCAGATATTTTACACTTTATTGTTGTTAGGTGTAAAAATGGTGGAGAATAAAAATCCTCACAGAATTAGTGTTTAGAATTGGTCTAAATGTGTTTATTTATTCCGAGCCTCTGGCTGATCTGAAATATTTAAACCAGTTAGGCTGTAAAACATTTAGCCCATTTTCTTAACTCATTTACTTCAACTATAAAATATTCATCGGAATTTTTAACAAACGAGAGTAAAACTTTTATTACATTTTATATTACTGGCGCGGTAGCAAATCCATGCTAGTAAATAAATAAAATAGTAGGTAGTGAAAGTTAAGAAATTGCAAATCAAACAAGTTAACCGAAAACTGAAGTAGTTTGGGTGGTTTGTTTATGGGCTTATCAAATTATTCAAAACAATAAAACCCAGTATGTACTATAATAAAAAGGAAAGTTTTCTTAAACTTAATACAAAGCCAATAACAAAGAATCTGCCAACGTTATATAAACATACCTACATACATATTTCCAGAATAATTTGAAAACATGTACATACATACAAACATTTGTATGTGGTTAGTTTGTGGTTTACTTCAACAGATATTTTGTTTAACCAAAAGGCATTACGACCTTGTTTACTGTATGAAATATTAATATTAGTTATGGTCTATCTTAGTTGTAGTTTTGTTAAACACAAGCAGTAAGTATTTCTAATATCTGCGTTGTTTTGCCTTTATCAGAGGTAATTTAGGCCAAGTTAAAACAAAATTTATTGGTTTATCAATTCGTAAAAAATCCTACCCAGTGGTTATCATTTTGAACTATTTTCATTTACATATATCACCAATTTTCGAATTTTGTTACAAAATTTTTTCACTACTTTATTTTTTAGTACCAGACATTATCTTGTCGTCACATATCTATAGTTTTTTTCTTATGTACTTTTTAAGCCGTTTAAGCTTTTTATTATATCTCAGGCACTTTTTTAAATTTTCTTTATGGTAAGGAAAATTTACATCTCTTTATACAGTAGACATTCAATGGAAGTTTAGTAGAAAACTTACGGTTATTGATATTAGTGTGGCAATTTTATTTTCCTTTGTAGCAATAAATTTGTTTGTTATTTATAAGTTTGATTGTAAACTATGGTTTGAATTTTCTTTAAATTTTATTAATTTTAAAATAATTTATCGGTGTTGCTGCATTTCACAAATACTGAATCTCTCTTTTTTTTCTTTTCTGCTTTTAACACTTCTTCAAATGTCATATGGAGAATAAGGAGACGTCTAAAAGATGATAATGACATTTGTTTTATTAGAGATGAAACGCTATCGATATCTAATAAGGTTTCATGTTACACAAATTCAACTGCCAAATTACATTTAGAATTCAACAAAACCCCATTATAATTACACTTTTCAATCGCTATTAAGGTAAAGACACAATGAATACTTTGCTGAGAGATGTTAAAATTATAAAATAAGTTATTCTACCCGTTAAATGTTTACACTTAAAAAGAAATTGTGTACCGAATTATTTAGAAAGATTCGCTGAACAACATACAACACGTCTCCACACTCAATACGTCAGAAGAGTAACAGTAAAAATGCTTATGTTTGTAGTTGAGAATACATACTGTCAAGGCGAAATCATTACAAATTTGCACTTTTATCAGCTGATTTGAACCCATTTTCCTTGTTTTTCGTTTGGCAGATTGGTACCAAACTGTCATTTCCCTTGTATTTCATTTGACAGATTAATTCCGGCCAGGTGACTGTCTTTTACGGGGTTTCCATTCTCAGACTGTCAAAATTTAATGCTCTGTTTGCAAAAATTTTCGCGCCATTTTTAATGTAAATAATTATGTTGAAAAATTAAGATTTTGTGTGAAAGTTTTTTGATATATTAAAATGTGAATGAACTTTTATGCATATTTTGCAAGTTATGTTTTGCTTTCTTATTTTTTTTAATAGAGTTTAATATAAATGCAAACAGCTGGCTCATCTAGGTGAATTTAGATTTTGACATTCTCAGGAAGAATTCCCAACAATAAAACTGGATTTTATGAATTTGTTTGCATTCACCTTGTAATAAATTCGCCTTGGTTTTGACATTCACAGAAAGAATTTGCATCAACAAAATACATTAAATATTAGGGCGAATTCGCTTGCATCCACCTTGTAATTGATTCGCCCTTCGCCATACAAAAATTACCCTTTGTTTTTTATTGTTGTAGGGAAGAGGCCACTATTTCAACAATTCTCCTTCGTGCTGTGAATTGAAACTAATAAAAATTTTGGTATGAATCAATGTATCCTAATATACGATTTTTATTCAATTATTATGTTGTAAATGTACTTTCTGTAATGTAATTCTAATTTAATAAAACATAACATAACAATGTTACAAGCTGCTTTGCATACAGGTACCAATGACAGATACAATACTATCAAACACATGTTGCTTCATTGTCACAAAATTTTATTTATTTCGCAGCAAAAGTAGGCGAGCTTATCGTTTTAGAGCCGTCGCTCGCTGTATTAAACAGATCAGTTAATTGAACGAATGGATCTGTTTTTAACTGATTTGGCCACTTCTTCTCCCACTACTCACAGAATAGTAGATTCGACCGCATTTTCGTTCAAAGAACTGGCTGAACGAAAATAATGAATCAGCCTTTGCTAATTGATTGGAAAATACTTGTCGTTGAAACGAACCCATGGACACAATACAAACAA
Source organism: Eumeta japonica (assembly GCA_005406025.1). Classification (NCBI taxonomy): domain Eukaryota; kingdom Metazoa; phylum Arthropoda; class Insecta; order Lepidoptera; family Psychidae; genus Eumeta; species Eumeta japonica. Next base: position 5,745 of record BGZK01004414.1, on the reverse strand, counting down.
GTCCAATTGGTAGTTAATTCATTTTGAAGTCATATGTTTTCTTGCTGGAATGGCTATGCCGTGGCTTACGTCAAAAAACTACATGAATTGATCGTGTTTGTGGGTGCCAAAATGGCTCATTCCTTTTAACACTACAAAAATTAAATACAAGAAACTTTTTATGAATAGTTGGTTTTAAAAAGAAAAATACGGAATAACTCATATATATGTACTATAGAGCATGACAATTGACTAATCAAGCTCACAGTATACATGATTACTGCAAAAGGTACAATACCTATTTTGAAAAAGTTGGTAGTGAACGTCGAACAAAAGAAATGTAATTAAAAGAACGTAAAAATAACATATTTGTATTAAAAGTGTATTCCTAGTACAATATTGCAACAAGAACGTATTGAAAGAAATTCTCTCAATAGTAATGCTTTTAATAGAAAATACTTTGATGTTAACACCACCAAAATTTTTTCATACTTTGCTAATTTTACCACACAAAAACAGCATATTGATATCATCAGCAAAATGTCAAACCAGTTTGACATCACTGCAAGGCAACAATCGCACCAAATGCAACACACACGGTCAAAATGTTGGTACCGACATGATTAAGGATCATCCCGCTATCATATACGGGCCTCTTAGAGAGCTATCTCGTAATGAATTTGCCTTCTGTGTGTATTTACTTACAAATTTTGTCACATCAATAACGTAAGCAACGGTATCTTTGTTGAAGTAATATTTACTGATTTATTTTTTCTATTTTAATTAATATTAAAGTATATAGGAAAATAAAGAAAGCAGCACAGATATACAAAACACTTCTATAGATTGTTGGGAAAAGAACTAAATGCACTATATACACAAGCTCAACATACGACACTATTTGATAAATGAGTTGTGTTAGCAGTTGCACGCTTTCAACTAATGTGGTGTTCACCAATTCAGGCTATAATATACACAACATTTGCTACAAGTAAATAAGTGCTCGTATTCAGCTCGCCATACCGCAGAGTCGTTCGATAAATGAAGATATCGAACCTGTAGCAGCACTGAAAAGTGTTTTGCACATTATAAATGTCAAAAAGAATTATATTTTCTAATTGGATCCAATCATCTAATGTAATAAAAGAAAGTTAAACAACCACCCAAGATTTTCCATTCACGCTTAGTTTTCTACTATTTTAGTTTCTAGATTGAAGGACAGTTAGAGGACTAAGGATAATATAAGGACAAGGTTCTTCTAAATAGAATTAAGCAGAGTAACTACTACAAAATTTGAGCAACAAATTTGCATATGGCTTAAACGTTTATACATATTTAAAAATTCTACAATTTGAAGAAAAAATAAGGTAAACATTGTTTTGCTATCATTTAAATAATAATTTTTCATCCATACATACATTCACGCATAGTATTACTAAAGTGCAACAACTTTTTATTTGTAAATGAATAATAAATTTGCTAACCATTTCAATTCGATAATAGACAAATAGTAATTTTAAATTAATCCGATATTTTAAAAATACTGGATCGTTATTCACCGGCCAATTTAATAATCTCAGGTAAGATCAAACTTCCCGAAAAAAAGCTGATGCTACCACTGCCCGGCTATAAACAATTTCCCATGCACCTCAGCGAACCACTTCGTTGACCAGTTTTTCATCAAGACAGACGTTTGTTGTATGAAAATAGTACATAGGAACCATTTGGTTTAACAAAATAATATTAAATGTTTTGAAAACATTTGATATAAACCAGCCACAGGCTACAGTGATATCTTTAAAAAATTATAAATCATGCAAGTATAGAAACTTGCAATTAATTAAACAAACAGTTTAAAATAACGGGCATATTTTTAGGGATAAGATTTATTCCAAAGTAACCACGATAAGAACAATCTAAAAATAATTGCTGGTGTTTAATAAAATATAAATCTAGACATGTAGTATTAATTGAGCTGTATCTGAGTGGTTTAATGCCACAACAAAGGTTGTCCAAGCTCCAGACCAAGGGTGCTGATAAATAATGTAAAGGATTATGAAACAGCTGGCTGTCCCCCAGCTAAGGTCAAGCGTTTTACTTATTTTATCTTCTTCAACAGGTACTAATCACAGGCAATGATTTAGAAATAAACTTGAGCCCGAAAAACAAAAACAAATAAAATTTTTTAGCACCTTTGTTATCAATATCACAACTTGGACGAAATATACCGGTTCTATTACTACTGAGTTTAGGATATGAATAAATAAACATTTATTTTGTGTGAACGTTGTATCGTCCATTTGTAGTTTGTGAAGCCTATAAGTCTTACAGGCATACAGAGAGACTACAAAATATCCATAAACCGATACATATATAGGAATACATATAATAAGATACAGTACAAACTGATTTTCGCCTCTAATTAAAGCCTACCTATCACGAAAATTTAATTAAAAAACAAAATATAAGTAAAATTTTATTGGAAAATTTTGTGCAATTTTCTTCTGGTTTGTTTTTACTACATGCCCAATTTGAAGCATCGTATAATATACACCGGATTCGTGGCATTGTAGATTTGGTGAGCGCTCAACCCATGATCATCAAAATAATCCATGAATTTTGCGCCAAGTAATCAATAAGATGGGGTTCGAAGCCACTCTCGCCGGTCATTTTTAATTTCTTTTCCTTTAATTTCATGTCGACGCTTAATTTTCTCAACTATCTATCACTGGTATAGAAACCCTAACCAATTTTGTAAACTTTGTTCGCAAAATTTCTGTTGATATTGGAAAATGTTTTCCTTTGTTTTCTTTTAAAATAAAATAACAATGCCCACAAACATGCCTTGTTTTGTTTGTACAATTTTTTTAAAGTCCCAGAAAAAATATCTGAAGACATTTGAATTTGTGAAACACGTGAAAAAGCATTGTAACAATTCAATAACTATCGAGTTATAATTCTTTACAGTACAAGTTCTTACCAATTCGAACCATCGAGGCTTTGCATGTCACCTGGAAAAACTATTCATCGAGCAGTCGATACACGTTATTCCTACAGAAATTTGTTCTTTTTATACACTTCACATACTGTGTAAGGGTATATACGTATAAGTTTATGATTTTTTCAATATTCATTTCGTCTCTGTTTGTATATTACGTCAGTCTGTCCATATGCAGTCAGTCTGTAGTAAGATGAAACGCCAATCTCTCCGATCATCGTGCGGACAAGCTGCTATTGAAATTCAACAAAATTGGTTCATGAATAGTTGGATATATCTGGAAAACCAGAGGTACTTCGAAAAAATTGACATTTTGTATATTTTAGTTGAAGGATACAAAAAATTTGTGTTAAACTCGGCTGAAATTTTATTTTAAAATTTTCTAACAATTTTTTTTTTTTAATATAATTATTTATTGAATCTTCATAACTGAACTAACAATAAGTTTGCAAATCTTAAATCTACATATATAATTAATTAATCCCGACCAATGTCAGATTTAACGCTAAGGTTTAATATCTGTTTTATTTATTCATATTATACTTCATAAAATAAATTTATAAAATATACCAATCCCAGGCGTAACTGAATCTATGCGCACGTATTATCAGGAATGAAATTACAGATACGAAATGTAAATACAATGAAATTAAATATACTAATCCATGCTTCGAATGCTTTTCCGAGATGGCTAGTAAGTTTCCCTGCATTTCAAGCACTATCAAGCAGCTTTTCCAATGGTTGCTCTATTCTTGATATGGGACATCTGTTCATGTGGTTTATCGTCAGATCAATGTAATTGCAATGGTTACATTTCTGGATATTCATTTTTCAAAATAATGTTTTGAGTTAAATATTGCCTGTCTGTTCTCAGACAAGATATTTTGTAATGTATCGTTCTCTTGATAGTCTGCCATCATATTTGTGGGTCTTCGTAACTGTTCGTTGTTTTGCTGATACCTGAAGGGTCCTGAGAGTGCTTCTAGCGAAACAATTTACCTCCTGGAAGTCTAACGCTTCCCTGGCACCAACATCAGAATGTTCATTGCTGGTAATTCCCAAATGTGTGATGGTCTCATAACAGGATACTTTTGCCCCCTGAAGTCTTCCCTGGAAGCATAAAGCATTTTGGAAATGTACATTCAATATAATTTGTCAATTTGATATTTGATTTGTTCGACCCTTCTTTATTAAATGAGTTGAGTTTTAATGTGAAGCTTTAGGTCAATTTTTATATAATATATTATTTGCCAATATTTCGCTCTCCTTCGGATAGCTTCTTCAGGGCAGAAAATAATGTTTTTATAAATTATGTTTACAAAATTTTTGAAACAAAACACATACATACATACATATTTATGTTTACAAATTTTTGAAAAATTTTAAAACAAACAAAAACACAAACATACATACATACAAATTTATGAATGAAAATTTTTATGAATGAAAAAATGAAAATTTATTTAAATAACAAATATATATACATACATACACATATATAATTAAACCTTTTTGAAAAATTTTATCATGCATACATCAATACATATGACTTATTAAAAGAAAACAATTTCCCGCTCAAACAAATATGTATATATGTACATATGTATAATCAAAATATTAACATGTAAAAATCAATACAAAAACAACAATAATATTAACAATGAATTAATCATTTGAAAGAATAATATCCTCTTTCATTAGAGTACATTATAATTCAATATATCAAAGAAAATATTCTTTCTTATTATAAAAATAATATTAAATATTACAAATTATACAAAACAACCATACAATATAACAAACATTAACAATAGCAACAAGAATGAACAATTAGCATTCTCAATATATAAGTAAAGATCCTCCAATCACTAATTCCTAACTAAATACTTATATACCTGAGCTATGTTATCTATATCTGCCTTAAAGTTAATCCTTTTCTCAACCGGTGTATTAATGATCTGTAACATCTCCAATGTCAATCTACGTCTATAATTGCTTTCCCTATTCAACACCGTAGTATCCTCAAACTTAGGAAAATGATTTAATCTAACACAATGTGCAGTTAATGCCGTCTTGTGAGACAGATTCGTCGTCCTATACTTCTGATCCGATTTATGTCCAGCTAATCTAGTTCTAAGTTTATTTTTAGTAGTCCCTATGTATACCTCACCACACTCCTCCGCACCATTACCACCACATGGTATCCTATAAACTACATTAGACATATCAAGTTTATCTTTCATTTTACTAAATAATGAATCTAATGTCTTATATGTTTTATAGGCCATCGCATACTTTTCTTTATTAAATATGTTCGATTTTTCAATTTCTGATATTTCCGGGATATATGTGAATGTTTTGTAAATCTTTGGTTCTGTTGTATTTATGTTAGGTCTGTTAAATCTACCTTGTGTTTCATGTTGTCTTATTAATTTAGTTACTAATGTACTTGGAAAACTATTCTCAATCAACAAATTTCTAATTATAACCTTATTCTTATCATGGAACTGTCTATCACTTATGGCCAGTACTCTATTTATTAAATTCTAGCTGTATTGAAAATTATCCTCTTAGGATGTCTAGAATAATAATTTATAATCCTACCTGACGAAGTAGGTTTTGATACCAATCTACCAATAAACCATTATCCTTCCTAACTATCAATGTGTCCAAATATGCCTACAATCAGACTCTTTTCAATAGTAAATTTGATATCCACATGATAACTATTGAAAACATTCAAAATATTATCCACCTCTCCTTCCGAA